>JASTWP010002276.1:0-46175 GCA_030770255.1 Temnothorax ravouxi
ATCTTACTTTACTATCTGCTTTCTAAAAAAATATTGCAGTTACATAAAAATCCGATGTCTAATTATCACTGTTCGGAATCACAACAAAGATTTTTATCAAGAGAGCCGCAAAAAAATATCAAAATTCGAAAAAGCCCGATTCTGGATAATTACACAAATCGATATATAAATTAAAAATCTACACTTTAACAGAACATAAAACTTTATTAGAATATTAACAACAAAATTAAACAAAGAAAATTCACAATAACTGCTCAAAATTGTTTGAGCTTTAATACATTTTCGAAGTTGTTTCAGAAAATTGGTGCTAAACTCGCCGGATTTGAACCTGATGGACTTTTTCCTGATAGGTCTATTTCGGGGCAAGTGATCTCTGGAGTTTGTTTTAAATCAATGAAGTCCTTCAAAGTGGCCCTGCAACGTGACTGGGATGAAATTATCATCTAGCAGTGCGCGACCATCGTGAAACAATTTTCCGAAGCGGTTTCGAAAATTTATTAAAGACAAAGGAAAACAATGTTCTAATGTTCTAATAAAGTTTTATGTTTTGTTTAAAGTGTAGATTTTTCTCAAACATTTAAATAATAAAAAAATTTATAAATATTTATTTCATCGCTCATGCTAAAAAAGAAAGCTTAAGAGAAAACTGTTTTGCCAGAAACGATTTATTGCACAGTACGTTAGACAATATTATAATATAAGTACATATAAGCGAATAGCGTAAACGAGGCGCGTCGCGAGACAAGCAGACAAGTAAGTACACGTAACGGCTCGCGAGATCGGCCGACAAGAAGACGGGCGCGCAGTAATACCTGTCTACCGAGCGGAACTACTTTCCGGGATCGTCCGGAGATACTCGAACGCACACGGCGATCACACGTGAACATGCTCATTCCAACACTCCTCCTATCGGCATGTGCGGACAAAAATTAAGTTATCACTCATACCTCCATATTCATCAACCTCACACACGTTTCATGCTTATCTCTAGGCAACGGTTTTCGTTAGTATGTCCGCTACATTTTCGCCAGTGGGTATATAATTTACTATGATATCGCCATTTTCTTGTGCCTCACGAGAAAAACTATACCTAATGTCAATATGTTTACTTCTCTTATGGAACACGGTGTCCTTGCTTAAGCAAATCGCGCTTTGATTATCACAGTAAATTTCCGTTGGGCCATCCACGTATTTAGCAAGTCCTATTTGAGTAAAAAGGTTTCTTAGATATATAACTTCTTTCGTTACTTCTGATAAGGCCATAAATTCTGCTTCCATCGTGGATAGCGCAACAGATCTCTGTTTCTTTGCTGACCAGCTTATTGGTCCGCCCGCTAGGAATGTACAAAAACCGGAGCAGGATTTTCTATCGTCTACATCACTTGCCAGTCAGAATCTACATAAGCTACCATTTCCTGTTGCGACTTGGTGTAGGCTAATACCGTAGTTTTTCGTTTTCTTTAAATACCTCAAAACTCTCTTCGCCGCTGTCCAATGCGTCTTTCGCGGGTTTGCGTTAAAACGACTCAAGGAGCTTACCGCGAACGCAATGTCCGGGGCGGGTTGCGCCCGCCAAATAATTTAAACCGCCTATGAGCTCTCTGTACGGGATGTTCTTCATCTCGTCTTCTTCAGGGAGTCCCGGCTGGTTGACTTTGGATAATTGATTCCCAGGTTCCAGAGGCATTGCAACGGAATTTGCCTCCATCATATTAAATCTTTCTAGGAGCCTATTCACATAAGATTCTTGCGTCAACTTCATGCTTCCTGTCGGGCTATTTCTTTCAACACGAAGACCCAGTACGTCTCCAACGCGATCCAAATCTTTCATCCTGAACTGCCCCTGCAACATTTGTTTGACCTTCCCCAGGGCTTTTAGGCTCCTTGAAGCGAGTAATAGGTCATCCACAGTAGATAGCGATAATAACAGTTTCTCCGTCTACCTGGCCGACGAAGACACACGGATCCGCATCGGACCTAGAGAATCCAATGCTTGACAAAAATTTACGGAGCTTCTCATACCATTTTCGCCCTGATTGCTTTAGACCATAGAGTGGCTTACGCAGTCGACAAACCTTTTCCTCTTGACCTGGCACTACGAATCCGCTTGGCTGCTCCATATATATTTCATCATCGAGGTCACCCTGTACGTAGGCTGCAAGTTACGTCCATCTGGTGGACGTGCATCTCCTCCTCGACACAACCGGCAAGAAACGCGCGTATTGACTCGTGTCTTACGACCGGAGCAAAGACTTCCTGATAATCCACTCCATATTTCTGCTCGCATCCACGCGCCACGAGCCTCGCCTTGTACCGCTCGATTCCGCCATCCTGCCGCCTCTTTATCTTGAATACCCAACGACACGATATAACGCGACGATCGACCGGACGGTCGACCAGCTCCCACGTCCCGTTCTCGATCAGTGAATCGTATTCGGCTTTCATGGCTTCCAGCCATAATTCTCTATCGCCACGAGACATAGCCTCTTCCAAAGTGGATGGGTCGCTGAGGGCTGCATCTGTAACAAGGCTAGCAATTTCATTATATAATTTTCGGGGCCTTCCTTTCTTTCCGGTACGCTCAAGTCTCGGCCTTCCCCTTCCACGACCTGATCGCTGTGCTGGTTCCACAGCCTTCTTCGGCGTAACTTCCGACGCCATGCTCCAGGCACCATCGTCCTCCTCGACAGCTGCAGGCTCCTTCCAGTCCTTGCTCACACTGTCGGTCGGCTGCTGAGACGGCTCCACTTTCGCCCGGACCTCGGATGAGTGCCCATCCGCCATGACTCCTTCCGCCACGTGTGGCAAAGGCATTTCGACGAGTTCCACGTCACTCTCATTTTTAGAATCCATATCTTCGATAAATCAGGACATCGCGACTCTTGATGATCCTTCTGGTACCCCGCTCCCACAAGCGGTACGCCTTTGACTCGGAATCATAACCAACCATAACAAACTCATGACCTTTAGGATTCCAACTTGGTTACTCCTGGCCCTTTCTGAAGCGCGAATGCTTTGCACCCAAACGTGCGCAAAAAACTGACGTCTGGCTTCGTTCCGATCCACTCCTCAAGCGGTGTCCTCCCCTGCAAGGCTTTCGTTGGGCATCTATTCCTTAGAAACGCCGCGGTGTTAATTGCTTCGGCCCATAAGGTCATCGGCAAGCCCGACTGCACCAACATACATCTGGCCATCTCCACCAATGTACGATTTGCCCGCTCAGGCGACTCCGTTCTGCTGAGGGATGTACTCCACACTTAATTGCCTACTTACATCCTTCATCCTCAAGTAGCCCGGCAAATGTCTTCGACACGTATTCCTTCGCATTGTCCGAACGAAACTTAACGAGTTTACACCCAGTTTCTCTTTCAACGCGATGCATAAACTTCCTGAATTCCATGAAGACATCGGCACGACTCTTCAACATCGCTACGGTGATGAATCTTGTTTCTGTCGTCTATGAAGGTCACGAAATATTTCGCTCCTCCTAACGACTCGACCTTGAACGGTCCGGCAATGTCTGAATGTACAAGTCCGAGAACCCTCTCAGCACGTGAAGATGATGCTTTATAAGGCAACTGGCATATTTTCGCCTTCAGGCACACTTCACAAGGGAAATCATCCGCATTTAGCTTGAAGTCCAGTCCGTCGACCATGTCTGCGCTTTTTAGCATTCTTAAGGTCATTTAAGTTCAAATGTCCGAGGCGTCGATGCCACTTCATGAGCCGTTCATCGGGTTTTCCGTCCGCGCACAATGCAATCTGTCCCTCTCTCGTGTTAACGACGTATAACCGTCCACGTTTCTCTGCGTTCATGACAAGCGTGCCATCCTTCCTGAGCACTTGACCCTTGTCACCTTCAAACACAACCTTGTAGCCATTTTCTGTAATTCTGGCCACCGAGAGCAGATTATTTCTCACATCCGGTACGCACTTCACATCGCAAAGTTTTACACGCTTCACGACACCCTTTACGCTCACGTCAACTACGACATTTCCGGCGCCAACGGTTTGCATGTCCCGATCGTTCTTTCCCGCTGTCTGCACCGCACCATCACAGTCACTGTCTATAAACGAAAAAGCGATCCTTTTTTCCACACATATGTGCCGTCGCGCCACTGTCCAGGCACCACTCATTGTCTTTTAACTGGCTGAGCATCACTGTCGACGCTTCCATGGCATCTTCGCACGCAGGCCTGACTCACGGTCTTGTTGTCAAACCTTTTTTTCTTCCAACAGTCAGATGCGCGATGGCCGGCTCTTCTACACTTGAAGCACTTGCCTTCAAAACTTTGTGCGCCTCGCTCTTCCTCCAACGCGCCTCGCTTTTCCTCTAACGCGCCCCGCTTTTCCTGTATCTTGCGTGGTCCATACGGTTTCCTGCTCACTGTCCTGTGAGTGTCGCTTTTTCCAGCGGTTAATAATGCACTGCTTCCAGGATCTTTTTCTCGATCGCTTCCCACTCGCCTAGCTTCTTCTTCAATCAATTTTGCCTTTAAGAAATTGATATCCGGTATTTCGTCTCTGGATTCTATCGCGACTCGAAAGTTTTCAAAATCCCCTGGCAGGGAGCTAAGGAGCATAATTGAGAGTAACTCAGACGGCACTTTTATTCCAGCCTCGTCTAATTGGTCAGCTGTCCGCATAAAATCACTGACGTATTGAGATCATAGATTTTTCTGGATCTTTCTTCATCTGATATAGTTGACGATAAAGAACCGCCTTTCTCACAGGTCCTCTGGAGTTGAACGCTCTTTCCAATTCGTTCCAAGCCTCCGAAGCTGTAACGGCTTTTCTGATATGCCCGAGTTCGCCGCTAGACACGCCGAGCACGATCAGTGCGAGCGCTTTTTCATCTTCGATTGTCCATGTTACTAACTTCGCCTCTTCCACGGGTTTCACAACACTTCCACTTACGTGTCCCCATAGACCGTTATACACAAGTACACTTCGCATTTGGAGTCTCCACGTTTCATAATTGTCCGCGGTCAATTTCTCGATGTGTTGCGTGCCGGTCGAATGCATGGCAAGAAAGGGCGTTAGACACGTGTTCACGAAAACTCGAACTCGAAGCGAATAAACCGATCGCGTGGGCCGCAATTCACTATATATCACTTAAATCGTCAATCTGGGCCCATAACCTGTTTTAGCCAGAAACGATTTATTGCACAGTACGTTAGACAATATTATAGTATAAGTACATATAAGCGAATAGCGTAAACGAGGCGCGTCGCGAGACAAGCAGACAAGTAAGTACATGTAACGGCTCGCGAGATCTACCGACAAGAATACAGGGCGCGCAGTAATACCTGTCTACCGAGCGGAACTACTTTCCGGGATCGTCCGGAGATACTCGAACGCACACGGCGATCACACGTGAACATGCTCATTCCAACCAAAAACAAAATCTTAAAGGGTGCTCGGGGGGTGGTAGAACCGTTCCCGGATTTGCAAAGGTTCTAAGAGAGTTCGAAGGACCAGAGGAGGGTGTGTCGTCTCCTCAACGCAAAATTTAAGCGAAATAAACGAAAGCGAATTTGTTAAGCGACTCACCGTTTGGTCGGCCGTCGTCTCCTGGAGGGATTTCGTCCTTCCTCAGGACGCAAGTAGGCACGTGCGGCGAGCAAGTAAGACAGCAGGCAGCAAGCAAGCTAGAGCACAGGCAGAGCAAGCAGGCAAGCGAAGCAGCGCAGGCAAGGCAGGCAAGGCAGCAAGGCAGGAGAAGTTCGCACTCCTGGAGGAGCGAGCACGAGAAACCTTCCGTAGGTTCGAGTATGTAACCGATGTGCACCTCGAGACCGTTTAGCGATGAGTTCCGTAGGTTCGAGTATGTGAACCGATGTGCACCTCGAGACCGTTGTGCGATGAGTTCCGTAGGTTCGAGTATGTGACCGATGTGCACCTCGAGACCGTTGTGCGATGAGTGAGCTCGCGGTCCTATAATGTGCCGCGAGCGAGCAATTTGTCCCTTTGGCGGGTGCCCTCGTAGCGATGTGTACGAGGGCAGCACCGATTGGTTAGTCGCGGAAATATCGATATTGATCCGATCCGAGCGATCTGCCGACGTTTCGCGCGAGTCACCGAAATATGGTAATATACCGATAATCTAATGCTAATACTACTACTAATACAGACGAACTATTTACAAAGGCGAGCGCCAAACATACCGCCCACCTAAAAATACAACGTGTTGTATTTTTACTATTGATGGGACTCCTCTGGTGAATGGTCCATAGGCAAAGGACAGTTTTACCAGAGGACGGGTGAGAGAGCCATCCGCCGTCCTCACCGTCCCCGGGTGCAACTCCACGATTCGCCCTCGTCTCCACTGTACGGGAGGGGCATTTTCACTTTTTAGTAGGACCAACGAGTCCCTTTGCGCTGTAGAGGAGGATTCCAACCTATTTTGGGCGCTGTTGGAGAGTGTGCAAATACTCGTCTGCCAGCGCTTCCAAAACTGCTGGTGCATGTGCTGAACCAGTTGCCACCGATCCAGCCTGCCCATCGGCACCGGATCCAGGTCAGGATACGGAACAGCTACGAGGGGTTCCAAGGTGAGGAAGTGCCCCGGTGAAAGTACCCCGAGGTCGTTTGGAATCGGAGCTTGTTTGAAGTACAGCCAGTGATCGATGTCAATAACTTAGAGAAATGGCTACAGCCATCTATCGCATGAATAATCGAATTATTGAGTTCCGTAAACACACCCTAGATGGCAGACCGTATGCGTCTAGTAACTAGTTTTCGAGCGGATGCGTTAGTAACACGGCGCACTGGCTTCGAGCCACGCGTGCATCACGTGATAGTATAGGAATGGTGGGGATGCGCGAGCACGAACGTGCAGCGTGCGGCCCGTCGAGCCCGGCGAAGTCCGGTCATTCTAGATTGTTCGCCCGACAGTGAAGCATCTAATTTCTCGAGTCACGCGTAGCTTCTTCCGATTCTCTCGAACATTCTCAGCGAAGTTGAAGTCAAGTCGTCGCGACATAAAGGCTCGATTTAATAATGAGCAGTCATTCTTTCTTTCGGATTGTGGAAGAGATCATCGACAATTGCCAACGGAAGGAAAGCTACCCGACATTACGATTCCGCATATCAACAGTGCGGACGTGACAAGGAAGGACGGTCATGATGGGCGTTGGTTTTCGCAAACAATACGCCATCACTTTCAGAATACAGTCTGAAGGTTTAATCTTTTGTAGACGAGCTTCCAAACACTTTGGAAGGCTAATCTGAGTTGCCGCACACTGCGGATCGCAATACAAGGTAATGAGCATGATTTCTTTGTTTACACCGAAGATCATTTCATTTTGCCAAACCTTCGTCTGGCACGAGCCCGCGGAAAGCCTATAATTAATGGTGAGTCCGCGTACTGATCTTTGGTTTCAGACAAGCTGTCGAAACTATTCATTAAGTGAAGACCAGACTTGTTCGAGTCTGTACATTCTATAGCTGTCGAATCTATTCATTAATTGAAGACCAGACTTATTAGAGTCTGTACATTCTCTGTGAAAGGCTGACGTCAGCAAGTGAAATCAATTCTTGGTTGCCAACCATATTAAGGAACTATAGATCGTTGTACCGCATTGAAACAATTCTTTATATGGACATTACTTTCTCCTAATGTATCGCGATCGGTGAGATTAGTCTCTTTTACTTGATATGATATTCTATGATCTTTTCATTTGATATTCGTGTAATTCAATTCAAGATTGTATATACCTTGTACATATCTAGTTTCCTTAATACCGTGATTAATTTTAAGCATTCTGCAGTTTATTATAAAATTCACAAATACTTTATCGTAAAATCTCGGCATTAATTCAAGCGATTCTCAGAATTCGAATCTGAGAAATTTTTCAAATGTTATTAGTTCACAGCGAATTCACAATGGCTTTCTAATTGCAAGATTTCAAATAGGATAATTATTTCTACACTACTGATTGTTTAAAACATGATTTATCGTGAATATTTCTTACTATGTTTCGTACTATTTGCGATGTGCTTTAGTTACTTAATATAATTACATGGAATAATCCACATTCTTTCTTTAAATATTATCTTAATTAATTAAAGCTAAGAAAATATACAGGAATAAAACTTTATTTATGTAATGAGTAAAATGAATCAGTAATTCTTGCACTAATAAGTTTAATCAAAAAATTATCTTTAATTTTCACTTATGATTAAAACTAACATCTTATTCCATGTATTTAATTATACTGATTTATGATTTATTTTTTTGATTGATGTAACGTATGATTTCTGTCATGTGATATATTGTTGTCTTTCAGTTAATCAGTTCTGTGGGAAACAAAAGGGGTAAAAGAAAAAAATGTTTTAACAATTTTCACATCCTGATAATTGATATCTATAAAATTCACTGATTCATTAAACTTTCATATAAAAACTGCTAACAAAATTACTACTTCATGAACAAAAGTGAGATTTCTGCACAAAATGATTACTTGAAACCTAATGCACGAATATTGTTTATGATACTTTTATTTCAATGTCTTACATCTTATGAATTGAATTCAATCATTCTTTTCAATTTAATTAAATAGAATTATTCTCTGACTAAGCAAAAGAACAACGTGTCTCCTTCACGCCCATAATAGCCCACGTCCTTTTCGGGCGTGTACACACTGTGTTACTGAGTGCATGTAATGCGCAATGTCCAATCGTAAACAACATGATGGTAGACAATACGGCATACCTGTAACGTAATTAAAACACCGCTATAAGTAATCTTTTAAGTTCTTACAGTTTCCAAAAGATCGTACTACAGCCGCCATCAGAGCCTTATCAAAATCTGATACTATTTGCTTGGGAATGGGAAAATTTGCCTTGTACGTACTCCCTATTCTTATGATTTCATTGAACCAATACAAAATTGCGTTGGTATTCTGCACTTCACTCAGCATTTGAAACACTGGCATTTTTGTACTTGGTGTTTCTGCAACCATTTGATATAAATAGATATGCACTCATGATACAACGATGAGTAGTGGACGGCGGTGGGTGGTAGGGATACGCACATACGGCGATCTTGGCCGTGGGTGATAGGGATACGCACAACGATAAAAACCGGATGACGCCGCGGCGGCCGTCGCGCGTCGTGAGCTTCGTAGCTAGCAGCGCATTCTCTTGTTTATTCTGCAGTTATTGCTTGCTTAAGGAACATTCCAATAGAAATTCATTTTCTATTGAACTCTATCCCATCCGTATATTCATCATTTTTGCATTTAAATTTGTAACGATGCGTCCCGAAACGCATCATTCCCGGCGAGCATCAGCCGGATGCCGCCCGGCCGAACATCCGTCGGGCGAGACAAGGTACGGTGTGCCTTTTTTTAAATACACGATCTCGCGTACAAGTCCGCGAACGGACTTACCGCGGTAACCGACTTGGAGCGCCGAACTGGTGCCGAAAACAGCCGAACGCCGCCGAACGCAATCGTGGCGTCGGGACGCCGTAACTCCCGACCGGCCCGCCGCTGCATCCCAGCGCTCGCCATCGCCGTCGCGCATACCCCCGCCACGCCGACCTCGCGCCACGGGTATAAAAGACGCCGAATTGTTAGTAACAATTAGATTCCGCCGTGAGCCAGCAAACCGACCCGACCAGTTCTCCGCTGCTCACGGATCCCGCAATCCTACAAATTCGAACAACCAGGAGTTAGAGAGTTTTCTCTGGCTCTGCCGAGTGACGTATCTAGGCGGTTGACTCGATCTTCCATCCGAACACCTGTGCCACCGGAGTGAACCAGGGTAAGAGAGCCCTTCTCTTACTCGCCAAGGGTCTTGGCCACCCGGTGCCGCCTCCCGCCTGCACGAATCGACGCGCCAGGAGATAGAGAGTATTTCCCTGTCTCTGCTAAGGATCTTAGCCGCCCGATATCGCGTATAATCACGCTCCCGCGCCGCGTGCGACTACCGCCACCGCAGTCCGAGCTTGCGATACCGCGTCCACCACGCCGCGGTCGCGCACCGCACGTCTGCCGATCCGCGAACTCCGCGATCTCTGTATATCGCCGCTACCGCAACCGCGTCCGCGATCTTCCGCGATCTCTGTACATCGCCGCTATCGTAACCGCGTCCGCGATCTTTCGTACATACCTATCTACCCCGCGATCTCGGTACATCGTCGCACTCGTGGCCGCTGCCCGCGATCTTTTGTATATATCTACCGCCTCCGCGATCACCTCAATGTATTCACGAGTAATTGAATAAACTTTGTTACGTTTTCTATTTTAACCGAGTCTTGTGTCTTCCTCCGCGCCTACTCCGAACCCTGACCAGCCGCGAGCTAGATCCGCGCTTTGGAAGCTAGGTTGTTTTAAATTCATATATGTTTTTATCTTTTTCCGTATTTTAATTAATCTTGCACACATTTTATTCTTTTAGATTAGTTTGTGTTTCTTGCGTATCTTTCATAATTCTCGCGTGTGGTCTTTGTTCTTACGTAGATTTAGGTCTTACAGTTTGATTAATATTTTTCATATATTAAGTTAAGTAGTAATAATAAGTTTTGCGTGTAATTTTCATTCTTCTTTACATAATTATATTTCTTATAGTATAGGTATATAACGTTTTTTTTCATCATTCCTACATTTAGTTTTTTGTACTATTAATACTTTTAAATTGATATTACTCTTATTATCTATTAAAATGGCACACCATGTCAATCATCTTTTAGACATTTTTTTTACTAATAAATTTCGCGATTTTATCGATGAATTTGGAAAGCCCGTTGTTCCAAGTTTGTCGATATAACTAATACATTCCTTGGCACAGAATTATTAATTTTTTCCGACACGAGGTCCGTCACTCTGTCGAAAATGAAAGATTTCCTCGAGAGTCCATTACCATGGAATGCTAAGAATTCAGCATTCATAATTTCTCCTACATTTTCAAAATCTTTTTTGAAGGTTGAATACAATTTCCTCTTGAAATGCAGGACAGCCAGTCACCCGACGAAATTAATGTATGTGATGAAACTCTTAAGTGTGGATACTTATGTCGGAAAAATAAATAAAAATATTTATTTAACATTTATTTAATATATTTATTTAATATTAACTTCAAATATTATTTTATATTAATTATTTAATTGTAAGAGATGACTGATGGCAATACGTATACATCTATTCCAACTTGATAAACTGCGCGCCGATTATTTGTAGAACTTGAAAGACAGGTTGGAACATTAATCCCTTCCCTCCCCGGAATTAAATCGACGCGAATTAATTATTTTAAAAAACTGTAAAAAATTTATTGCGGAAAATATTACCATTAATTTAAACGTTTTTAAAATATTTTTTTTATTATTAAAAATGTTTTTAAAAACTTTAAAAATATTTTTTTGCTACTTGGGTTATTTAGCAAATATCAACCAATATAAATGCCTCTAAACATTAATTATATTTACTACTTACTGCGTATGTTGTATTAAAGTCGCAAAAGTTTAAACACAATGTTTCCCGCACAACAGACGCACGCGATGAATAACGGACGTAACGGACTACGGATTGATGGAAGCAGCCATATTGCTTTTCTCGCAAAAAAGGTCGCGCGCTGATTGGTTCAAAAACTGAACGAGTGCGCAGCATCGGGAATGCTTCACCTGTCTACTTACACCATGATTCGACGCATTTTGGCACGAAACGAAAGAATCTAGCAGAAAAATGCGGCGGTTTGCCCCGCGACGCGAGATATAAAGCTGGATTTTCACGAGCCGCTGAAACCGACCGTTCGAGCGACAAAACGGATCACGTGATGACGTCGACGACGTTTGTATGGTACAAACGTCGTCACGTGATCCGTTTTGTCGCTCGAACGGTCGGTTTCAGCGGCTCGTGAAAATCCAGTTTTAAACGTTAAAGTTGACAGAAATCAGGTTATGATTCCTGTCATACCAACGACATGTAACGACTACGAACATACCCTGCAGCCATATGCGCATGCTCAGTGGCCGCACGCGCATGCAGCAGATCACGTGACAACAGTTTGGTTGGTAAGTCAAAAGTGTAACATAATTCGAAATGATATTCTTTCAGCGTATAAATTAGTGACGCTTTAAAAGTATTTAAGGGGATCTTAAAGCGAAGCCCAATATTAAACTATTTTAGTTTAAGTCTAATGGAACTCCTTTCTTCCAAGATGGCGGCCAAAGCACACCACGGGGGAGGTCGGAAACTTAGTATGTCATTACTGACACCGAAACAAAGCGATTAAAACTTTTTCCAGCTTTATCCGATTTAGTCGATTTTCAAATGTACTTGCCGACTGGACTATTTGTATTGTGCATCCAGCTTAATGCTCACAACACTCGCGAGCATCATTTTGTCCTTGTTTAACATTTGTCAAACAACAAGGATGAAATAATTCCCACGAGCGTTGCGAGCGTTAAGAGAGAGACAGGTCATGTGACCAGCACTCCGTGATTGGCTGGCAACAATATGTAGTAAGGTGGACATTGGCGAGATTGCTCTCCTAGAGGCTCTCTACGCAAAACCAATCTCTCGTTGGACGGAGTATAAAAGATGCCCTTCCAACTATAATACACAAAATGTCGACTTTTTCACTGGACGAAAAGTCGTCTAAAAGATGTCTTACATGATGCTTTTTTTAATGTGCATGCGCAAGAATTCCTATAATATATGTCATAATTAAAGGTACACTCAACGTCATTAATGCCTGGTCCACTAAAGTTGATGCATTTTGGAACGCATTCAAAACGCGTGCAACGTTCTAACTATTCGTGCACCGTGACTGATCGAGAAACGGCAACGCTGTCCCCAGCTGTCTTTTGGCGCACATATTTTGACACGACGACGACGTAAGTTTGAAATAAATATACAAAGTGACAAGATATATTTTTAATTTATTTCAATTATATAATACTGTTTGTGCTTTTGCAGAATGCAGGAAATACAGATTCCAAATAATATATTGGTAAGTCTATCAGTGCAAATAATACTGTCGCTGACACAATATTATCTATGAACGAATGAATGAATGAATGAACGACGAATGAATGAATTAAATTATTTATTAATTAAAAATTCATTCATTCATTCAAAAATCATATCAGTTTACAGTTTGCTTGCTCGGAAGCTGAATGAATAACGTGATTTGTTATTCATTAATTTAATAATTTATTTATTAATAATTAATTGAAAATTAATTAATTAATTCACTCAAAAATCATATCAGTTTACAGATCGCTTACTTGGGAGCTGAGTTCATAACGTGATTTATTTATTAATTCAATAATTTATTTATTCAATCTATCATTAAATTATTAATACATAAATTAATTAATATTTAATGATAAAATAAATAAATGAATTATTGAATTAATAAATAAATCACGTTATGAACTCAGCTCCGAAACAAGCAATCTGTAAACTGACAGGAGCTTTTTCTATCGAATGAGAGCTGATGTGGCATTAGATGTGACAGAGACTGATTTTGTTTCAGTAGCTGCCAAAGAGTTCCTTGAGCGTTATAAAGCTAGTAAAGAAGGCAGGAAAAAGCAGTTACCAATATTGCCCTCTTACGACGTGTCCATCAGGTAAGTCGCAAGACAAAATACTTGTTTATGAAAATGAATGCTGGTCTCTCTCAATTTATTATATATTTTTTATGTATAATAATACTTACTTTTTTATTTTTAATACTCTTGTATGATTGATTTTGTTTCAGAAGCTGCCAAAGGATTTGCAGAATCAAAAATATAAGGAACAAAAAGTCGATATTAGCGATTAGGAAAATGAATTACATATCGAATAAGTAGCATTTACTTCGCCAGTCAATAATTAACACAATTGAGAATTTAATTTACTATACCGGCAATGATTATAATCATCCTGACAAATCGTCACCGAGTTTCGACCAAGGATTCTGGTCATTCTAAAGTTGATGTAATTTTAGATGCTTGTAATATAAGCATCTTGATTAAATAATTAAATTTATTGCGAAAAATATTACCCTGCCTGAGGTAATATTTTTCGCAATAAATTTAATTCTTTAATTAAAATACTTATATTATAAGCATCTAAAATTACATCAACTTTAGAATCCTTGGTCGAAACTCGGTGACGATTTGTCACGACGATTATAATCGTTACCACGATTATAATCATTGCCGGTATAGTCAATTAAATTCTCAATTGTATTAATTATTGACTGGCAAAGTAAATGTTACTTATTCGATATATAATTCATTTTCCTAATCCCTAATATCTGTTTTTTGTTCCTTATATTTTTGAATCTGCAAATTCGTTGGCAGCTTCTTAAACAAAATCAATCATAGAAAAATATTAAAAATAAAGAAGTAAGTATATTATAAATAAAAAATATTATAATAAATGAATTGAAAGAGACCAGCATTCATTTTCATAAACAAGTATTTGTCTTGCGACTTACCTGATGGACACGTTTTAAGAGGACAATATTGGTAACTGCTTTTTCCTGCCTTCTTTACTGGCTTTATAACGCTCAAGGAACTCTTTGGTAGCTTCTGAAACAAAATCAGTCTCTGTCACATCTAATGCCGCATCAGCTCCCATTCGACAGAAAAATCATGTCAGTTTACAGATTGCTTGTTTCGGAGCTGAGTTCATGATTTATTTATTAATTCAATAATTTATTTATTTATTCTATCATTAAATTATTAATACATAAATTAATTAATGATAATTCATTTATTTACTTTAATTATTGAATTAATAAATAAACCACGTTATTAACTCAGCTCCGAAACAAGCAATCTGTAAAATGACAGGATTTTTCTATCGAATGAGAACTGATGCGGCATTAGATGTGACAGAAACTGATTTTGTTTCAGAAGCTGCCAAAGAGTTCCTTGAGCGTTATAAAGCCAGTAAGGAAGGCAGGAAAAAGCAGTTACCAATGTTGTCCTCTTAAGACGTGTCAATCAGGTAAGTCGCAAGACAAATACTTGTTTATGAAAATGAATGCTGGTCTCTCTCAATTCATTTATTATTATAATATTCTTTATTTATAATATACTTATTACTTATTTATTTTTAATATTTTTTTATGATTGATTTTGTTTCAGAAGCTGCCAAAGGATTTGCAGAATCAAGAACATAAGGAACGAAAAACAGATATTAGCGATTAGGAAAATAAATTATATATCGAATAAGTAACATTTACTTCGCCAGTCAATGAATAATTAACACATTTGAGAATTTAATTGACTATACTATGACAAATCGTCACCGAGTTTCGACCAAGGATTCTGGTCATTCTAAAGTTGATGTAATTTTAGATGCTTATAATATAAACATCTTAATTACCCTGGCTGAGGTAATATTTTTCGCAATAAATTTAATTATTTAATTAAAATGCTTATATTATAAGCATCTAAAATTACATCAACTTTAGAATGACCAGAATCCTTGGTCGAAACTCGGTGACGATTTGTCACGACGATTATAATCATTGCCGGTATAGTCAATTAAATTCTCAATTGTATGAATTACATATTGTTAATAAATTTTACATGATAATATTGAAGTGACAATATTAAGTGTAATATTGAAGTTACAATTAGAGCTAAAATAAATGTATTTTTTCAAAACCTTGTAAAAACCTTTTTATTTATAAATAATATGTAAGTATTAATCAACGTTAAATTTCCCAAATTATATAGATTTCTCTTTTTTCATACTTTTCTCTCGTATCGTCAGACAAATTAGGAAATATTGTGTTTTGCGAAACATGTTTCCCGCCACATCAACCCATTAGTGTAACTGGACTACAAGTTAAATCTTAAATTGAAAATGATATTTAAAAAAAATAGAACATGCAATGCATTCGTAAGTGCACATTTATAGAATATTAGCTGGAGCTACACTTTTGACTTCTATGCAGACTCCGTCTTTAAACCCGGAAAACTTGGCATTATACCACCAGTCAGTCTATCTCAATATCTTATTATTTTTATATTAATTAATGCAAGTAATGTTTATAAATTATAAATAATTTTAAATAAATAAAAATATTTTATTTTTCAATAATTTTTTATACTTATATAAAATCGATAAAATGATAAAACGTCATAATTAAAATAACATCAAACAAAGAAAATTTACATGAAGATAATAAATGAGTGTTATTACATTATATACTTAATTTATTATGACAAAGATACGTAAGATACATAAGATACAATAAAGTACAATGTATGTATAGCAGACAGGATATAATTAATTTGTATGACGCAGGATACAGTAGAACATAAATTACGCAAATAACTGGATACAATAGGAAAACCGTTTACTCATGGATAAGGAAGTATGAAGAAAGAGGATCATAGAATTTACGAAATCATTAGAAAAATAAGACGTCCAAAAAAAACAACACCTGAACAAGATCAAGAAATTGTTGAAGCTATCGATGAGCATTCTTTCGAATAGCTGCGCAACAGCTTTACACAAAAGAAATTTAAATATTTCTGAAAATACGATCAGACGTCGTTTACATGCTGCTGTGGTGTTCATTTACGTCCCACAGCGAACAAAATTGAATTGGAGCCAGAACATTGAAATCGAAGAATCCAATTTGCAACAGAGTACTTGAACTTACGTCAAGAATAGTAGAACAAAATATAGTTTGGATGGATGAGAAAGTGTTTTTATCCGCACAGGATGGACGATATATATCTCGTTTGGCGACCTCGTGGAGAACGTTTAAATCTAAAATACGTTCTTCCAAAAGGATATAGCGAAAGAATTACGGCAGAATTTTGGAAAAACATGACTTCGAATGGACTGATGGATCTTGTAGAAATAACACCAAGAATGAAGGCCAAAGAATACGTGGCAATTCTAAAAAACACAATAAAACCAAGCATTAGACGTATTCGTCCAGAAGAACAGTATCCGGTTGTGAAAATAGTGCAAGATAATAGCGCCGTCCATACTTAAAGATTAGTTCAAAGATGGTTCGATGCAAATCCGGATATCCAACAAATGCCATATGGCCGGCAAAGTCTCCAGACTTAAATCTATGAATGGAAAATGTTTAGACTCATATGAAACCGTCGTGGATATCTGGCTCAAGAACGAAAGAAGCACTGAAGACCATGTGCGTCAAGTCTGGAATAAATTATCTTTGTAGCCAAATTACAGCAGAAAATTTGGTCAGTTTAATGAAAAGCCGCAATTAGTTCTAAATAACAAAGAATATTAATCCATTTTCTGAAACAAAGTAAGAATTAAAATTAATAATATTTAATAATATTTATACTTTTTTAATTGTAATTTACACAAATATTTATATTACTTACTAATACATTGTATATGTTTTTTTTTTATATACGATCCACATTATACATGAAGCCAATTATTCCTCAGTCTCCCAAAACTGTCACTTGTAATTTCTAAAAATAAGAATTAAAATTATTAATAATTATCTTTTATTTTTTGTTTCTTTTATTTTTATTCTATATAAATTTAGACGATAATATACTTACTTAGTATGGTATCCAATATCCTTCCTTATCTACAACTAATTGCAGCCGTCTTCTCATTGAACTGACCAAATTTTCTGTGTAATTTGGCTGCAAAGATAATTCATTCCAGACTTGATGCACATAGTCTTTTAGTGCTTTTCTCGTTCTTAACTGGCCAGATATCCACGACGTTTTCATTTGAGCTCAAACATTTTCTATTGGATTTAAGTCTGGAGATTTTGCCGGCCATGGAATTTATTGAATATCCGGGTTTGTGTCGAACCATCTTTGAACTAATCTTGAAGTGTGAACGGCGCTATTATCTTGCACTATTTTCACAACCGGATACTGTTCTTCTGGATAAATACGTCTAATGCTTGGTTTTAATGTGTTTTCTAGAATTGCTACGTATTCTTCGGCGTTCATTCTTGGTGTTATTTCTACAATATTTATTAGTCTACTCGAAGTCATGCTTCCCCAAAATCCTGCCGTAATTCTTCCGCTATATCCTTTTGGAAGAACGTATTTTGGATTTAAACGTTCTCCACGAGGACGCCAAACGAGATATCGTCCATCTTCTGCGGATGAAAACACTTTCTTATCCATCCAAACTACCTTGTTCCACTTTTCTTGAGGTAAGTTCAAGTATTCTGTTGCAAATTGGATTCTTCGATTTCGATGTTATGGCTTCAATTCAATGTTTTTCGCTGCGGGACGCGAATGAACACCAGCAGCATGTAAACGGCGTCTGATCGTACTTTCAGAAATATTTACATTCCTCTCGTGTAAAACTGTTGCAGCTGCTTCGAAAAGATGCTCATCGATAGCTTCAACAATTTCTTGATCTTGTTCAGGTGTTGTTTTTTTTGGACGTTTATTATTTTTCCGATGATCCGTAAATTCTGCACTCCTCCTTCTTCATGCTTCCTTATCCATAAGTAAACGGTTTTCCTGTTGTATCCAGTTATTTGCGTAATTTCTGTCCTACTGAATCCTGCTTCACGTAAACCAATTATTCTTCCCCTTACTACGTTTACGCGGCGAGGCTATGCGTTTACGCGATGTAGTAACTTACCTAATTTTCTACTGTTTACGCGTGCGTAGTATTCTGCGATACTTTTTGAGAGCCGTTTACGCATTTGCGAAGTATATAGGCTCCTCTCCGGTCCGTAGGTTCCGTAATACGATTTAGAGGTTATCAGTTCAAATTCTACATTATAATTAATGTAAATATGCTTTTCAGCCGCAATAAATGTCAAGTTATAAAAATATTTAATGTGGTATCTAGCACTTGCGACGCTTTTTCCCCCGGTCTCGCAATCCGGCGGAGGGCTATCGTGGATTGGCGGCACACGCAACTAATTCCGACACCAAATAATTGGGCGCCAGGTGCGACGGATCGCACCACCGAACACTAACAGATCCAACGCGATATCCCGGACAATACCTCAGGGCGTAGTTCTCTTTCTGGGACTTTGGAGAGAGGCGTCACGCAATCAATCACACACAAAATAAGAATAATAGGATAACATATAATATATTTCGTCAAATGGAGAACACTTGCAACAGATTATTCGTTAAAGTCGGTGCTGGTATGATAGTTCTGAGCACCCCGCATTCGGAATCAGATCACGCGGCAACGAGACGTTATTGGCGGCGGATCGGCGCCGCGGCAACGAATTAACGCGAATATATGATGTAAACTATCGTCAAAATGCCGGACTACTGACGCACAAATACCGCATAAACAACGCAACAACCGGGCGCGAAAATGTCGGACAGAGTGACCCTCGGATATTCGGGCAAGGGCACGCGAGACTGCCGAATACTAAATACGGAGATGCACGCACGCGAGAACAGATCAATGCAACAGATAAACGCAGACGCACACGAAAACTTAACATAAGAAACAATTAGTTAATAAAGGTAACGCGGTACCTTGCTTCGGACTCCCAACGAACTTACGCCACGTGGCCGACGAACCGAATCGCCGCACCCTCGGTAGCGCACGCAACGCGCACCCGGGCCACCTCGATTCCGCGCGACGCAAAAGTTATGGGCGATCTCGCCGCGGCGACCACGCCGGCCGGCAAGGGCCCGCGAACACGAAATAAGGACTCGTATCGCGGACGATCCCGCGGCTTGCCACGCAAATCCCGTATTCCTTTGCAAACACGGAGATTCCGCGGCCCCGCGCCGATCCCGTCGATCTTTCCGTCCCGCCAAGCACCAAAATTCGCCGTCCTCGAGGTCCCGGATACGTTACTCAACGCGAGGGCGAGTGCCCTTCAAATTACATGACCACTCGCGACTCGATTACTCTCACTAACGTGGCCGAAGGCGACACGCTTACTAACCCTAACACAGTGAAACGCGGCACGATTACGAACATTAACACTCTGAAACGCGACACGAGTTAACACGATTACACAATGAAACGCCACGCGACTGTCGGCCGTGACGGTGCTCCCGGGGAGGGCACGATTGGTCTCTACGCACAGGAGAGTTCACTCTCGGCAAGGCCCTGGCACGATTTCCACACGAATCTATCCCGCAGGCGAGCGCAAGGTAACGCACGCTCTCATGTAGGCGTCCACAGGTAACTCCTGCGGCGCTCAGGTAATCGGTGCGTGCCTGGGGCCAGTGCCTCGAGCGAACTCTCTTCTCTTAACGCGGGGACGCCAGGGTGGTGACCTTACAATGCGCTGAAGTATCTCCGTTGGTCCGGGAAGCTCGTAAGTCGGGCGATGCTCCCTGGTTCCTCGCCGGCACGACAGTGACGGAAACGATGACCTGCCGGGATCGCGCCAGTTCCCCGCGCCTGCGCTGTGGCGTGCCGCTCGACCAGATTGCCGATCCTAGCGCTCCCGGCGCCTAGGCTATCCGTGCGCCGCTCCTTCCGGGGGCGCCACTCCAATGCTAGGGCGCTCTCATCGGCGCCTCAGCTTCTCGCGCGCCACCCCTTTCCGGCGGCGTCGCTCCATCTGTCTCCGACTCGGCGCGGGCTTTTCAAATCAACCGGCTGTCCGGGCCGCGATGATCGAGCCGGCGTTCGGGGTCAGGCTGGCCGGGCCCCGGCCCCGTCTGCCGGCATCCCCTCGGTGTGGCGGCCCCAGGGCTGCGCCTTTCCCTGGGTCGCTCCTCGGCCCCCTCGTCTGACTGCGTTTCGTTCGGGGCGCCTCGGGGTCTCCTTGGCTGTTCTCTCGCCGCTGTTACAGCCGAGTACGGAGTAACTTCCGGCCGGCGACACCCATGCACTTGCGGGGAGGTCCGGGCGATCCGACTTTTGGCCATGTTTCCTAGACGTCTCCTCAATCCTCTGCCCTTCCTCGTTGCGGCTCCCGGCCGTTACAGATCGGCTCCGGCCACCACCGGCAATCCCTTAAAAACTTAACAGCTAATTAGACCAATCAATTATAACGAATCGCCCTCCCCTTGCCCTAACAAGGGGGCACCCCCGAATTCCCCTCGGCCGAGCCCGTCCGGGAAGCAGACGCGACTTGTCACGTCACACACTCTAACCTCAATGTATAGTACATAACATGCGTAATATAATGACAGTTACGGTTGTGGGGTACATTGCTACTTATTATTTTTATAAATCATATCATTATTGTTCATATAATGTAACTAACCTGCAATTGTTATCTGCTTTTTATCGACACTCGTATTAATGATACTTCCAGGTGACACTGATAAAAAGTAGCTTTGAAATATCGCGCGGGGTTTGTTGTACTGCACTCTCTTGCACTCTTGCACTGTCTTGCACTCAATCAAATTTGCCGTTTACGCGAGGTATTAACAAGGAAAGTATTAGCTAATTTGAGTAAGTTACTGCTATTATCGTACTTTAAGTCACGGCTAGACACCCCTGTTTACGCGGAGTGAATTATCGTAAGTTATGATAATTTAGGTGAATTATCGTAAGTTACTACATCGCGTAAACGCATAGCCTCGCCGCGTAAACGTAGTAGTCTCTTTCTTTAAGATTTGCGAATCTATTACGCTCCATGACCGGACTTATTATAACCTTATAAACAATATGTAACAAAAGACATACGATATATATATATATATATATATATATATATATATATATATATATATATTGGAAGGCAACAACATGTTTAAACTTGGCGCGGTTGGGATATGTGCGAGCGCGCTAGTGTAGTGTAGTGTAGCTGATTTGCACCGGTGATGTGCACCCGGCTGCTCTCATGCGCTCTCTCCTAACGTTCACCACGCACGCTGTACAATACGTATCTCATTGTAAGAAAACGCATCATAACATAAATCAGGAGTACATTTTTGTCATCGACCAAATAAATAAAGGTCAAGGTATTTAGTAGTATTGCACATAACTCTCGATTTATTGCGTGTACCATCATATTCCTCGGGCATTTTCTAATAGGTTATGGGCCCAGGATACGTGGGCATAAAGAGAGGAATAATGGCAGACACACGCTTTACTATCGCAAAGTTGAACAACACAAACTTTCAAGTATGGAAGTGCAAGGTAGAATTACTACTAATAAAGGAAGATCTGTGGCACACGATCAGCGAGGCAAGACCGACACAGCCGGACGAAAGGTGGCTCAAAGCAGATAGGCAGGCACGTGCTACAATCGGTTTGCTAGTCGAAGATGACCAGTTACGGCATATTAGAGATACGAATAGCGCTAAGAAAGCGTGGACAGCACTGCAAAGTTATCACCATAAGGCATCTCTTACAAATCAAGTATTTTTATTTAAGAAAATCTGTAGTATGAAACTTTCAGAGAATGGTGATATGGAAAGTCATTTAAACGCAATGCTCAACTCAGTGGATCAGCTGACAACCCTCGGAGAAACGTTAAAGGATAAGATGGTCATTGCTCTGTTGCTATGTAGTCTCCCGGAATCGTACAATACATTAATAACTGCTTTGGAGACGAGGTCAGAAGACGAACTAACCATAGAACTCGTCAAAGGAAAACTTCTTGATGAAGACAGAAGACGGAAGAATGCAAGAGGTCAAGAGGACGAACGAGACGATAGAGCACTTAAGACGCAATCTAAGAAATTTACAAAAGCGACATCAGAAAAGCAGCATATGAAAAATATTACATGTTTTTTCTGCAGTAAGACAGGCCATTTAAAGAAAGATTGCAGAAGTTACATAAAATGGAAAGAAGCAAAATCAAAGGAAAAGGCGAATCAAGCAGTAAGCAAAGACGATGATGATGCACACATCTGTTTCAGTATTCAAAGCCAGAACAACAGCGAACGAACATGGTTTATTGACTCAGGGGCAACTAGTCATATGAGCAACAATAAGGATTTCTTTAAGACACTCAATAATTGCACAAATAAAAAAATAAAGCTAGCAAATGAAGATTGTGCAGAAGTACATGGAATAGGAGATGGTTATCTCACCTGCAAAGACAATAAGAAAGTTATGGTTAAAAATGTTTTATATGTTTCTACGCTAGAAGAAAGTTTACTGTCAGTAAGAAGATTGGTAGAGAAGGGTCTTCAAGTAAAGTTTAAAGAAAAAGTATGCAATATAAAAAAAGATGGAGCTATCATAGCTACTGCAGACTTGGATGGAAATTTGTACAGACTGAGGTACGGTCATAAAGTTTTAATGGTCACAAACAGGCACAAAGAAAATTGCCAGCACACGTGGCATAGAAAACTCGGCCATAGAGATCCAGAAGCAATAAAACTAATGGAAACGAAGGATCTAGTAAGAGGTATGAAGATAATAGACTGCGGCATAAGAGGCGTCTCCGAAACCTGCATAAAAGGAAAAATGACCAGACAACCATTTCCAAAGAAGTCATTCAGCAAATCGAAAGAAGTATTAGATTTAATACACACTGACGTTTGCGGTCCCATGCAAACGATGACACCAGGAAATAAGCGATACATACTAACTCTCATTGACGACTACAGCAAGTACACAGTTGGTAAGTTGTTCCTTATATTTTTCATGCGGAGGCTCTTAGAAAGCTCATATTATGTCCATTTCTATCAACGCAGATTAATTTTAATCTTGGTTTACCTTAAGGCCATTGCACGTAACAAAGTTTTAAGCGGGGAGCACACACTTCTGCATAAGTGTTGGTCTACAACCTTGCTTTAAAGGGTATTTAAGCTCTAAGCCGTAAGAAATTGACCAAACACAGTCAAGTATTCTCCTCACATTCCACTGTGATTGGTCAATTTCTTACGGCTTAGAGCTTAAATACCCTTTAAAGCAAGGTTGTAGATCAGCACTAATGCCCGATCTACAATAGCTGTAGTAAGCTGTAGTAAGCCTCAAGCCGTAAGAAATTGACCAATTACAGACGAATGTAAGGAGAATAATTGACTGTGATTGGTCAATTTCTTACATCTTGAGGCTTACTACAGCTATAAGAAAATAGACCAATCAATTTTCTTATGCTTACGCATTATGTGTTATGCAGAGGTGTGTGCTTCCCGCTTTAGTCATAATCGTAAGGCCGTAAAAAAATAGACCAATCACAGTAGATTATTCTCCTTGAGCTCGAAGAATAATCGAGTGTGATTGGTCTATTTTCTTACGGCCTTACGATTATGACTAAAACTTTGTTATATGCAATGGCCTTTACCTGTTTTCTTTTCCTAGTTCTAAGAGTTAGAAAAAGATAGGAAGTAAGTTAAACCGTTATTAAAGTTAATTTACATTGGTAGAAATGGGCATTAGAGCTACTTCGATCAAACTCCGATTAACTTAATCGTTGATTAGTCCACTAGAAATGACCAATCGCATTTGTTAATCTGCTTAAAGCCCGTATCAAACTACGGATTGGGATTGAGATTGGATTGAAATTTAATCAATCAGAACAGAGAAAACTGATCTCAAGTTTAGTAAATTTTGCTGTGATTGGTCAAATTTCAATCCAATCTGAATCCCAACTCAATCCGTAGTCTGATACGGGCTTTAAGCAGATCATAGTGAGCAATTGGGATTAAAATTGGATGAAAATTTGATTAATCAGAGCAAAAGTTCACTAAACTTGAGATCAGTTTTCTCTATTCTGATTGATTAAATTTCAATCCAATCTCAATCCCAATCTATAGTTTAATACGAACTGAACGCAGCTTCATGCCCGTTCTAGACTAGAGGATGATCCTACTTGGATAAAAATCATTGATTATCCATTGGGCATCAGTGGCCTAGTTTACACCGATCTCTTGATACGCGTATCAAATAGTATATTTGAACTGATCAGCCAATAATCAAACTAATTTACTAGTTATTTAGTATTTAATACGCGTATCAAGAGATCGATGTAAACTAGGCCAGTGAGCGGTTGTGCGCATAATCATTTATCCTTGTTTAACACTCGATAAACAACAAGGATAAATGATGCATTATGCGCATCATACATAAAACGGAAAGTACCCTAGGTAAGTAGTAAGCTTTGAGCCGTAAGAAAATGACCAATCACAGTCAAGTATGAAAAGAATAATCGACGTAATTGGTCAACATATTACGCCCCTAGCATATAGAAAAACTTAAGCAATAAAACTTAAGCAGTAAGCAAATTGACCAAACACAGTCAAGAATTCTTGAAAACTTAAGACCGAGTCTACAATGGATGTCGTAAGTCATGAGTCGTAAAAAATTGACTAATTACAGTTGATAATTTTCCTCAAATTCGACTGTGATTGGTCAATTTCTTACGACTCACAACTTACGATACCTAAGACATACCATAAAGCTATATCCACACAAACTTGCATAAGCCCATAAAAATAAGCATAAGAGAATTGATTGGTCCATATGCATGTGCATAAGGAAATAGACCAATCCGTTTTTTTATGCATATAGTTATGCACCTATGCAAGTTTGTGTGGATATATCGTTAGTCAATTTTCTTACTGCTTAAATCTTAAGGCCCTTGCACAATGTCAAGCAATAGGAACAGGAAAAAACCAAAAATTCATTAATTACAACCTAAAAAATTTGAATGCTATGATTGGTTGGCAACAGGCAATAGGCACAGAATTTTTAACGTGACGGAAACTGTGTCTGTTGCCTGTGTTACTGTTTATTCTGCATTTATACATGATTTCTTATTTCTATTCCCCGTTCCTTTTGTCTGTTGCCTGGCACCGTGCAAGGGCCTTGGTCGGTATTCATAGACTACGTTTATGCGAGGTCTACAATGCGAGTCGTAGGCCGTGAGTCGTAGAAAATGGACCAATCACAATTGAATTTGAGGAGAATAATCGACTGTGATTGGTCAATTTCTTGGAACTCACGACTCGCATTATTGTAAACTTCGCCCAACGCGGGGGTAGTAAGAGTCGTAAGAAATTGACCAATATCACAGTGCATTGTTATTCTTCGACCGCAAGGAGAATAATAGACTGTGATTGGTCCATTTCTTACGACTCTTACAATTGCGACTCATGTAGACCCGGCCTTAAGACCTGACAGACGTTTACCAACGTTTACACGGTTCGATTTACGCCGAAGTTACAACATCAATTTTATAACTACTGACGTTGGCTGCGTTCGCTTTGGACGCTTTTGTGCTAAAAGTATCACTCCATCTTTTTTCAACATGTAATGAGCAATAAAAATAGACTGACGCTTTCAGCATGAAAGCACCCAAAGCGAACGCAGTCGTTAAATGCCATGTAAACGCTCTTTTACGACGAAGTTATTACATCGATGTAGTAACTCTGTCGTAAAAGAATGTTTACACGGTATCTAACGTCAGTAATTATAAAATTGATGTTATAACTTCGGCGTAAATCGGGCCGTGTAAACGTCATAGTCAGGTCTTAGGCCGGGTCTACAATGAGTCGCAATTGTAAAGGCCCTTACAGACAGGACGCGTCAAGCGTCAAGCAGCGAGCAGCAACCCAATCGGCGAGGTGATATCAGCAGTGGCGTAGAAAATATCGCCTTGCTGATTGGTTGCTACTCGGTGCTTGATGCTTGAATCCTGTCTGTAAGGGCCTTTAGAGTCGTAAGAAATTGACCAATCACAGTCTATTATTCTCCTTGCGGTCGAAGAATAACAATACATTGTGATTGGTTAATTTCTTAGGGCCTAAGCAGAATGGCTGTCTTAGTGCTGGTCTACAACCTTGCTTTAAAGAATATTTAAGCTCTAAGCCGTAAGAAATTGACCAATCACAATAAAATGTGGAGAGAATACTCGACTGTGATTGGTCAATTTCTTACAGCTTAAAGCTTAAATACCCTTTAAAGCAAGGTTGTAGACCAGCACTTATAACCTTAAAGGCCATTGCACGTAACAAAGTTTTAGTCATAATCGTAAGGCTGTAAGAAAATAGACCAATCACACTCGATTATTCTCCTTGAGCTCGAGGAATAATCGAGTGTGATTGGTCTATTTTCTTACGGTCTTACGATTATGATTAAAACTTTGTTACGTGCAATGGCCTTAATGCCCGTATCAGACTATGGATTGGGATTGAGATTGGATTAAAGGGCCAAAGCACATGACATGGCGTAGCGATCTGCGACAATCGTAGTCGTGGACGTAAGTAACGCACAAGCTTTGGCGTAGTGCGTTATGTCGTATGGCGAGTGATGACGTTCAAATACAGAAGCGCACCTCTCAGTTACTAACAAACAGCGGCAAGTGCTGGCCATATTGACCTCGCAAGAGGAAGGAGCCAATACAAATATAAGAAGAAGAAGAAGAAGTATGGCGAGTGGCGAGTGATGGCGAGGTACGAGCAAGCTGCCAAAACCAAAGGTGAGTACTATCCTGATAATTTCTAAATAAATTAAAAGTAATCGTCAAATTTAATTGTTAAAAGTAAAATTTTTACTAATTAGGCTGTAACAACCTAATTATGCTGTAATAATCTATTTATGTGCTTATATGTTAAATGACGAACAATGGTAATTTTAGGTTAACAGCAATTTTTCTTCATATAAGAATGCTTAAAAAACGCTTTTTTTTTCGCTTGCTCCTTGCTAATTTATGAATTTTTTTAGATTACTGTTTAAATAAAATTGTACATGGTAAATGGTAATTTTTAGGTTAGCGGCAATTTTTCTTTAATTTTATAAGAGTGGTTAAAGAATCTTTTTTATTTGCTTTTTCTCCAGATTATTTGTTTTACGGATCAACGCCCGAGGTACTGACGATACTCGACGTCGCGCTGCTACTATCTTGCTCCTTCATGGACTGTAACTGTTGCGTCGCCGAGAAACTATGGAACATTCTCAAGTACTACCCTTACCAGAATCGTTATTGCCTATACGCGCGCTGGAAGAACGATACACCATTGCAGCACGCCGCATTGCTGCGGAAACGAGCGGATGCTCAAAAGAAGATCAAGTCGATTATGAAGCACGTAAGCAAGGAAACAATCAAGCCAATCGGCTGGTCAATAGGCAAGCTTACGCACGCCTCACCGGGTGTATTATTCGATTATTGTCTCATACAGATCCAGTTGTATGACAACCTGATAAGTACGTATAGAATGTGTGCCTTCTGACATTATAATCATCTTCGCAAAGGAAAATTGTAACATGGTCATCGTATTGGATGCCAGGACCTGTCTTTGACTCCTTGAAATACTTGACAAATATCTCGTACAATGTGTTAGGATATTGTCTTGTAGAGGCATTAGCGGGTGCTGACAGGGATAGATTTAAACACGATGGCACAAGTATATCTTTGTGGCTGCAATCTCTGGCTTCTTTTTGTGGAGCGATATTTAAGAAGTATAACATCGAATTAACAGGGTTGCTACAGTATGTAGCGAATCAACTTAAAGCTCAAAAGAGGTACGTTCTCAGATAAACGAGATATTGCAGTAAATCTGACTATTAAATCAATTTGCTGCTGCTGCTTTAATCGCTCTGCTTCCAGCCTAGATCTATTAATATTAAAAAAAATAGTACAAAAAATGGCTGGTATTGAGGCAGCCATGACAACAATGACATCCATGGCATCAATGACATCTGATCAACTGGACGCTATGGCAGGCGGAGATCTTTTAAAAAACGAGGTAAAGTATGGCAGTCGCATGAATATGCAATGTTATATAATGTAACTGACGCAGCCAAATTAATATAAAAACTGTTCCTCTCAAAGCCAGTTACTTTAGTCAAGTCCGCAACACAAAGAAGTCTTCACAGCGTTTGAAGGAAGCTCTTGCCGAGCAGGATCTCGTGGTTGCTCTATGCTTATTAATGGCGCAGCAGAAACATTGCGTCGTTTACTGGGAGACCGATAAATCTCGATATAAAACTCGTTGGCAAATAGAATTATATGCAGAGTCAAAAATTTTTCTTTATAGATATTATTTTCAATTTTTTTTTATTACAATAGACAAGTTGTACGATCAATGCCAGGACACACTAGTGCAATTTGGGACTTTATTGGGTTCGACTATGACAGTAGATGAGTATGTGGAGTAATTATACCCTCGATCCATTCTATGCTCCAGGACAATCACATACACACAGATGTCGCATTTTTACGCATGCCATAAATGTAAACGAGCCACTTATATATGCATGTTCGAATCTTCTTGACAATAATATCGTTTAAACAAATCTATCTATCCAATTTATTGAAAAGATATCTGCTTATAATTTTTAAATTAGACGGTTTATCGTGGATTATCTTATTCTATGAAACATGATACATTAATGAAACAAAATGCTTGGAACGAAATCTCTAAAATATTGATTGAAACAAATTGTGGTAATTTTTTTATTAAAATTAAATTTTACTAAATTATTTTTAGTCATTACACATATTTTTATTAATTTATTATTTTTAAACTTCTACTATAGGTGATTTTTACACGCTTGATTATTGCCCAAGATGGTGCACTTCATTGAGAGAGCAATATAATCGTGAAAAGAAAAGGCTAGAAAATCAGTGTAGAAGTATGTACTATGTCAGTGTAGCTATGTACTCACCGTAGCCCCAGGTAGTCAGTTGTCTTGGAGATATCAATAATAAATATTCTCTTGTTTCGTATTGGAAACTTCAGGACTACGGTGATAACAACTTCCGGGACAACAAGAGAAAATATTTATTATTGATATCCCCGGGACGACTGGCTACCTGGGCTACGGTGAGTACATATTCTGATAATTTCTATAAATAAATTAAGTGATATCTTTTTGTGCTTCTAGAAGTGAAAAACAAGATGAAAAATAAAAACTATTTCTTATTATTAGTACTTAATTGGATGTGTACATATAATTTGCTAATGCGTAAAAAGAAACAAAAAAGATGGCTGCATAGGCGATGGCATACTAGACCTATAAATCAAATTAGAGCACGACATGGGAATTATGAAAATTTATTTCAAGAATTAAAAAATGATAGTAAAATGTTTTACCGCTATACCAGAATGACACTTGAACAATTTATGAAGCTTCTGGAATTAATAGCACCACATTTAAGGAAAACCAGTAAACGTGCTCTTGTTCCAGAACATAGACTCATAATAGCTCTCAGGTAATAATTTCAATGTATACGATCTTAAAATAATATTTGATATTGCATTTTTGTCTTAAAAGAGAATAATTTGTTATGTACACAATATAAATTTAATGTATTATTGTAGGTATCTTGCTACAGGTGATTTGCCATTATCGATAGCGATGGCATTTCGAGTCGGTGAATCCACTGTTAGAAATATAATAAAGGAAGTTGGTCTAGTATTGATTAAAGTATTACAACCGACATATCTTGCTTCTCCTGTTGAGGAAGACTGGAAAAAATGTGTAGACGGTTATTGGAATAGGTGGAATTCTTCCTAATTGCGTTGGCTCGGTAGATGGAAAACACATAAGGCTAAAGTGTCCTCCAAATTCTGGGACTTTATTTTACAATTATAAAAAATATTATAGTATCGTTTTAATGGCAGTGGCAGATCATTTATACAGATTTACCTTAGTTGATATAGGAGCTTATGGAGGTAAGCCTTACAAAAATATAATTATTTATACTTTATTATAACTAAATACGTTAAAAATAAAATATGTATCTGATTTATTGTAAGAAACAGCGATGGGGGAATTTTTAGTGATTCTCAGATAGGATTAAATTTAAATAATGAGCAGTTAAATCTACCGAAAGGAACTATTAATCTTCCCGGTAGTACTTTGAAGACATTTGGGTTTTTCATTGCTGAAGACGCTTTTAAACTCTCAAATAGAATCATGAAACCCTATTCTGGTAAAAATTTGAGTGATAAACAGAAAATTTGTAACTATAGATTTTCTAGAGCACGCAGAACTGTTGAAAGTGCCTTCGGAATTCTTGCCAATAAATGGAGGATACTTCATACAGTTATTTGTATGCTACCAGAAACGGCTAATATAATTACTACAGCTTCGGTTTGTTTACATAATTATGTGCTAAAGGAAGAACAACGAAGTGGCTATAAATTTTACAGTAAAGAAATAACTCCAGAAAATAATATAAATCAGGTAAAAAATTATAATTGAGTAATTGGTGAATTATATAATTATTAAGTGGATATTTTATTTTTAAATATTTGTGAATAAACATATTGTAGAATCCAACGTGGTTTCCATTATCAAATGTTGAAGAATGCAGTGGTAACGTCAGAGATGCTCAAGATCAACGAAACACATTATGCAAATACTTTGTCTCTCCAACTGGAGAATTGGCGTGGCAGTACGACTTTATCCGTAGAGGTGTACATGCAGATAATTAAACTTAAGTGTAAACATAAATAACACTTATCTATGTTCAATTCGATCTGTAAAAAACAAGGTTATTATTGTAATACGCATCGTAAAAATAAAATTATTTTTTACTAACGTAAACTTTGCCATAAATAAATAATCATACATCCTTAGAATGTAATTTTATCACAGAATAGAACATTAAACTATACAATAAACATTACTTTAAGTGAACAATAAAGTAATAATTACGTTTCTGGTAATGGTGTTATTAGAGAATCCATCATCATTTTCCTTCTGATATGCTTTTCATGTTCTGGCATACCGTTGAACTGTACTTTTATAAATTCCATAAATGCATCATCTGCTGTAGATGCTTTTGTCGATTCCATATAATTCTGTTGCCCACATTAAATAAATTGTGTTTTAACTCCTTAGTTTCATCCAGTTTTCTTTTTCTTGGCCTTGGAGAACATATTACACCTTTGCCATAAGTATGTTCAGCATCAATAGTTTCCTTGGGCTTTGTGTTTTGACTTTCTTTATTACACGAAGAAAAAGTGTTAACGTCGCACAGTGGGGTATTTGACCGATTTAGGCGGCCAAAATTATTTTTGTAGTTTAAGTGGGTCTAAATGTGCTGTCTTACTAATTCATTGTATTTTAAGTGGTAGGTAGCGGTAATTATAATTACAAAATATTATTCCAAGTATATTTATTAAAGCAAGTAATATTATTTAAAAAACCCCAAAAATATAAATATAACAGGATGAAAAAGAAGTGAAATCAAAGTATTATTCCGAGTACATTTATTAGAGTAAGTAATATTTCGTTAAATTGACTTGAATCATTAAAAGTCGATAAATCGACTTCCCGTTCTCTAGAGGTTTAATGAACCTATATCATGGAAAACTGCGCGAATCTGCGGCTGGTCTTTACGAAATCGTGAAATAGAAACCTTCACCTTTCTATTACAGTAAAAAAAATTACCGGGAAACACCCGGAAGTACTACTAATATACTCGAGTTTGTTAACATTGGTGTAAGAAAATAACAAAAAAACGTTTCTTTTAAACGCTTTGTCAAAATAGTTACAATCTTCATAAAAATAGTTAAAATATATTCATATGTACCCACTTCATCACAATCCATAGCTATTTACTTCAAGGTATATCCCGAATACAAAATATATTTATTGCAAAAAGTATGCTAACGCCGAGAAAAGATACGTGCACTAAAAGAGACGATCAAGTTTTGACAGGTCTGCTGGTTCCTTGAATGCGCGGAGTGGGTGGGAATTGGTAGTCAATTGTTTCCTGATTATTTAGTGTTGCCAAATGGCATTTTTTTTATATGTGGAATGAGTTTTAGAAAATCGACTTTTGGCCGCCTAAATCGGCCAAATTCCCCACTGTGCGTCGTCTGGAACATGTGATTCGCTTCTTGATGGACCTTTGTTAACAAAAGTTGCATCTGGTTGACATTTGGTTACATTACTATAAGTTCTGAAACAAACAACAATTATATTTGAAAAATGTTATGTCATAAAGGGATTACACTAATTACATATTTACAGGAATGAAATTACTTTCGTCTTTTGATGACTTGGTCCAAGAATTTTAATTGAGCATATAATGGAAATTGACGAGAAGTTAAATTTGGAGCACCACTTCCACTTCTACACTGATTTTCTAGTCTTTTCTTTTCACGATTATATTGCTCTCTCAATAAAGTGCACCTTCTTTGGCAATAATCAGGCATGTAAAAATCACCTATAGTAAAAGTTTAAAAATAACGAAGGTCCGTGAAGCAATTCGAAAATTAAAAACAGCCAGGCATTCGATATAATGCTGTATGCCATAAATCTGCCGGATTAAATAATTATTTTTAGCAACGTACAAATAAACTATGCATTCACACACAATGAGAGTAGAAAATAGAACGTATAAAAACCTAATTACTCACCTAATTGCATAGATCAGCAACACGAGACTTATGACGTTAACATAACCGAGTTTTTTCAGCACGCTGCCTGATACGAAGTTGAAAGGCAATTCTCCAAGGAAACATTGAACACCGGTCATCAGATCCTGCAGGGTTTTACTCCACATGACATGAGAGCTGGCTGTCAGGTCCTCGCTGTACCAGAACAGAAAGTTCCAAATGACTCCTGTACATATCCCGGCGCCTATGCACCACCAGGCAAATACCAACACTCTTCCTTCTTTGAAAACGCTTAATAGCTCTCGAAATAGCGACGGCTCGTCCACAGAGCATTCTGGATTTTTCTGTAACAATACTACCCCATTACCTGCCAATTTTGGATTTTCTTGATAAACAAGAAGCATCAAACTTCCGTGTGCTATCTTAGTCTCAGTTATATAACACTTGAGAGCTTCTTTTGTAACTTTTTCAATGTTGCAGACACCACTATGTCAGCGACCATGGCCACTAGCATAATATAAAATATACAAGTATAATCTTTGTCGTATTGCTCCTTGCTGGAAAGGTCTATCAGGTAGCCTGCGCTTATGCCAAAAATACCGAAATCGATGCTGCCCCACATCTTCTGTTTCCCGTAATCGTTCCTTCTTTCATGACCTGAAATATGTAAACGTATCGAAGTAGCTGTAGTTTAATAACAACGTCATCTGTGCAACAGTGCTCAATACGAACCAAGGAGATCAAAGCAGATAGCATCGGCTATACTAACTACAACAGCCATTCCAATCTAACTAATAATGGCTGCCCATAAAAATATGTGGAACTGATACGTAGAATGGCTGATATCGCTTTGCGAATCCTTAGTCTCCCGCGAGCTAGACCAGCGCTCCGGGATCGCGCACCATCCCGCGCGACGCTTAACCAAGATCGCACATGCGAGGCACCGGAGGTTAGGCTAACGCAAATCGTCCCGAGCCGATCCTCTGAAGAGCACTTGACGATATCGCGTGAATCACAGATAAGTCGGCCGCTTAGCGCTTCGCCGAGCGTAATTTTCCTTTTTTCTCTTCCTTTTCGCCTCTTCGTCTCCCTCTCTCTCTTTTGAGCATCCGCACGTTTCCGCAGCAATGCGGCGTGCTGCAATGGTGTATCGTTCTTCCAGCGCGCGTATTGGCAATAACGATTCTGGGTAAGGGTAGTACTTGAGAATGTTTTATAGTTCTTCGGTGACGCAACAGTGTTACAGTCCATGAAGGAGCGGGATGGTAGCAGCGCGACGCGAGTATCGTCAGTACATCGGGCGTTGAGCCGTAAAACAACTTAATCTGGAAAAAAAGCAAATAAAAAAGATTCTTTAACCACTCTTATAAAATTAAAGAAAAATTGCCGCTAACCTAAAAATTACCATTTATCATGTACAATTTTATTTAAACAGTAAAACCTAAAATTACCATTGTTCGTCATTTAACGTATAAGCACAAAAATAGATGATTACAGCATAATTAGGTGGTCACAGCCTAATTAGTAAAAATTTTACTTTTAACAATTAAATTTGACGATTACTTTTAATTTATTTAGAAATTATCAGGATAGTACTCACCTTTGGTTTTGGCAGCTTGCTCGTACCTCGCCATCACTCGCCATACGACATAACGCACTACGCCAAAGCTTGTGCGTTACTTACGACCACGACTACGATTGTCGTAGATCGCTACGCCATGTCATGTGCTTTGGCCCTTAGGGCCAAAGCCACGGTCTTCTACTCAGGTCTGGAAACTCGCACCTGCTCGCACCATTTGATGGTGGTGGGGGTGTCTCGCTAAACAAAGCCTTTTTCGGTAGTTCGCTCCGTCTCCGCACTAGTCGTGTCGATCGGAGGATCGTCGACGCGCATGCGTACTTGTCCGTTGTGACATGGTTTGAGTGGCAGGTGACATGGTTTAAATTTTTAACTTTAATATTTCAATATTTATGTAAAAATGACAGTATTCAAAGACTTTTAAATAAAAAGTGGAAACAATTAATTTAATAATCCTTTTGCGTGTTAAGCAAATAGTTATTTCCAGAAGAATCATTTTCGTGTATAAACTACATTATATTCTTTTATCGATAAAATAAATTAACGATCTTATTAACGATATGCAGAATGATATATTAAACTGAAGTAGAGTTCGAATTATTAAATTCCTTCTTGAAATATGATATAGATTAAAATATGCACAATTATATTAAAGGGACATACATGCGCTTGCTATGATCTAATATCATTAGTGATTATCAATGTAGTCTAGTCTAAACAACGTCCATAGCGTAATAATATAATATAAAATATATTCAGTAATATACATGTAGATACTGTATGTACACAAAATTGATAAAAAATAAAATTTAAAGAATAATACCATCACGTTAAATACGCAGTACAAAATTCTACTTGCCAAGGAATAAGTTGGAAATATTATAAACATTATCATGCAAACCATATTTTATATGTATTGTAGTTGTAGAACAAAAAAAACAGATTTAATAAATTTAAAAACTCAGATATACGCACATTGTGTATTTCAATTTAGCAAAATTCTTATATAACTCATATAATTGAGTGATGATACACTGAATCGAGAATTATTAAATTCTCGATTCAGTGTATCATCACTCAATTATATGAGTTATATAAGAATTTTGCTAAATTGAAATACACAATGTGCGTATATCTGAGTTTTTAAATTTATTAAATCTGTTTTTTTTGTTCTACAACTACAATACATATAAAATATGGTTTGCATGATAATGTTTATAATATTTCCAACTTATTCCTTGGCAAGTAGAATTTTGTACTGCGTATTTAACGTGATGGTATTATTCTTTAAATTTTATTTTTTATCAATTTTGTGTACATACAGTATCTACATGTATATTACTGAATATATTTTATATTATATTATTACGCTATGGACGTTGTTTAGACTAGACTACATTGATAATCACTAATGATATTAGATCATAGCAAGCGCATGTATGTCCCTTTAATATAATTGTGCATATTTTAATCTATATCATATTTCAAGAAGGAATTTAATAATTCGAACTCTACTTCAGTTTAATATATCATTCTGCATATCGTTAATAAGATCGTTAATTTATTTTATCGATAAAAGAATATAATGTAGTTTATACACGAAAATGATTCTTCTGGAAATAACTATTTGCTTAACACGCAAAAGGATTATTAAATTAATTGTTTCCACTTTTTATTTAAAAGTCTTTGAATACTGTCATTTTTACATAAATATTGAAATATTAAAGTTAAAAATTTAAACCATGTCACCTGCCACTCAAACCATGTCACAACGGACAAGTACGCATGCGCGTCGACGATCCTCCGATCGACACGACTAGTGCGGAGACGGAGCGAACTACCGAAAAAGGCTTTGTTTAGCGAGACACCCCCACCACCATCAAATGGTGCGAGCAGGTGCGAGTTTCCAGACCTGAGTAGAAGACCGTGGCTTTGGCCCTAAGGGCCAAAGCACATGACATGGCGTAGCGATCTACGACAATCGTAGTCGTGGTCGTAAGTAACGCACAAGCTTTGGCGTAGTGCGTTATGTCGTATGGCGAGTGATGGCGAGGTACGAGCAAGCTGCCAAAACCAAAGGTGAGTACTATCCTGATAATTTCTAAATAAATTAAAAGTAATCGTCAAATTTAATTGTTAAAAGTAAAATTTTTACTAATTAGGCTGTGATCACCTAATTATGCTGTAATCATCTATTTTTGTGCTTATACGTTAAATGACGAACAATGGTAATTTTAGGTTTTACTGTTTAAATAAAATTGTACATGATAAATGGTAATTTTTAGGTTAGCGGCAATTTTTCTTTAATTTTATAAGAGTGGTTAAAGAATCTTTTTTATTTGCTTTTTTTCCAGATTAAGTTGTTTTACGGCTCAACGCCCGATGTACTGACGATACTCGCGTCGCGCTGCTACCATCCCGCTCCTTCATGGACTGTAACACTGTTGCGTCACCGAAGAACTATAAAACATTCTCAAGTACTACCCTTACCCAGAATCGTTATTGCCAATACGCGCGCTGGAAGAACGATACACCATTGCAGCACGCCGCATTGCTGCGGAAACGTGCGGATGCTCAAAAGAGAGAGAGGGAGACGAAGAGGCGAAAAGGAAGAGAAAAAAAGAAAATTACGCTCGGCGAAGCGCTAAGCGGCCGACTTATCTATGATTCACGCGATATCGTCAAGTGCTCTTCAGAGGATCGGCTCGGGACGATTTGCGTTAGCCTAACCTCCGGTGCCTCGCATGTGCGATCTTGGTTAAGCGTCGCGCGGGATGGTGCGCGATCCCGGAGCGCTGGTCTAGCTCGCGGGAGACTAAGGATTCGCAAAGCGATATCAGCCATTCTACGTATCAGTTCCACATATTTTTATGGGCAGCCATTATTAGTTAGATTGGAATGGCTGTTGTAGTTAGTATAGCCGATGCTATCTGCTTTGATCTCCTTGGTTCGTATTGAGCACTGTTGCACAGATGACGTTGTTATTAAACTACAGCTACTTCGATACGTTTACATATTTCAGGTCATGAAAGAAGGAACGATTACGGGAAACAGAAGATGTGGGGCAGCATCGATTTCGGTATTTTTGGCATAAGCGCAGGCTACCTGATAGACCTTTCCAGCAAGGAGCAATACGACAAAGATTATACTTGTATATTTTATATTATGCTAGTGGCCATGGTCGCTGACATAGTGGTGTCTGCAACATTGAAAAAGTTACAAAAGAAGCTCTCAAGTGTTATATAACTGAGACTAAGATAGCACACGGAAGTTTGATGCTTCTTGTTTATCAAGAAAATCCAAAATTGGCAGGTAATGGGGTAGTATTGTTACAGAAAAATCCAGAATGCTCTGTGGACGAGCCGTCGCTATTTCGAGAGCTATTAAGCGTTTTCAAAGAAGGAAGAGTGTTGGTATTTGCCTGGTGGTGCATAGGCGCCGGGATATGTACAGGAGTCATTTGGAACTTTCTGTTCTGGTACAGCGAGGACCTGACAGCCAGCTCTCATGTCACGTGGAGTAAAACCCTGCAGGATCTGATGACCGGTGTTCAATGTTTCCTTGGAGAATTGCCCTTCAACTTCGTATCAGGCAGCGTGCTGAAAAAACTCGGTTATGTTAACGTCATAAGTCTCGTGTTGCTGATCTATGCAATTAGGTGAGTAATTAGGTTTTTATACGTTCTATTTTCTACTCTCATTGTGTGTGAATGCATAGTTTATTTGTACGTTGCTAAAAATAATTATTTAATCCGGCAGATTTATGGCATACAGCATTATATCGAATGCCTGGCTGTTTTTAATTTTCGAATTGCTTCACGGACCTTCGTTATTTTTAAACTTTTACTATAGGTGATTTTTACATGCCTGATTATTGCCAAAGAAGGTGCACTTTATTGAGAGAGCAATATAATCGTGAAAAGAAAAGACTAGAAAATCAGTGTAGAAGTGGAAGTGGTGCTCCAAATTTAACTTCTCGTCAATTTCCATTATATGCTCAATTAAAATTCTTGGACCAAGTCATCAAAAGACGAAAGTAATTTCATTCCTGTAAATATGTAATTAGTGTAATCCCTTTATGACATAACATTTTTCAAATATAATTGTTGTTTGTTTCAGAACTTATAGTAATGTAACCAAATGTCAACCAGATGCAACTTTTGTTAACAAAGGTCCATCAAGAAGCGAATCACATGTTCCAGACGACGCACAGTGGGGAATTTGGCCGATTTAGGCGGCCAAAAGTCGATTTTCTAAAACTCATTCCACATATAAAAAAAATGCCATTTGGCAACACTAAATAATCAGGAAACAATTGACTACCAATTCCCACCCACTCCGCGCATTCAAGGAACCAGCAGACCTGTCAAAACTTGATCGTCTCTTTTAGTGCACGTATCTTTTCTCGGCGTTAGCATACTTTTTGCAATAAATATTTTGTATTCGGGATATACCTTGAAGTAAATAGCTATGGATTGTGATGAAGTGGGTACATATGAATATATTTTAACTATTTTTATGAAGATTGTAACTATTTTGACAAAGCGTTTAAAAGAAACTTTTTTTGTTATTTTCTTACACCAATGTTAACAAACTCGAGTATATTAGTAGTACTTCCGGGTGTTTCCCGGTAATTTTTTTTACTGTAATAGAAAGGTGAAGGTTTCTATTTCACGATTTCGTAAAGACCAGCCGCAGATTCGCGCAGTTTTCCATGATATAGGTTCATTAAACCTCTAGAGAACGGGAAGTCGATTTATCGACTTTTAATGATTCAAGTCAATTTAACGAAATATTACTTACTCTAATAAATGTACTCGGAATAATACTTTGATTTCACTTCTTTTTCATCCTGTTATATTTATATTTTTGGGGTTTTTTAAATAATATTACTTGCTTTAATAAATATACTTGGAATAATATTTTGTAATTATAATTACCGCTACCTACCACTTAAAATACAATGAATTAGTAAGACAGCACATTTAGACCCACTTAAACTACAAAAATAATTTTGGCCGCCTAAATCGGTCAAATACCCCACTGTGCGACGTTAACACTTTTTCTTCGTGTAATAAAGAAAGTCAAAACACAAAGCCCAAGGAAACTATTGATGCTGAACATACTTATGGCAAAGGTGTAATATGTTCTCCAAGGCCAAGAAAAAGAAAACTGGATGAAACTAAGGAGTTAAAACACAATTTATTTAATGTGGGCAACAGAATTATATGGAATCGACAAAAGCATCTACAGCAGATGATGCATTTATGGAATTTATAAAAGTACAGTTCAACGGTATGCCAGAACATGAAAAGCATATCAGAAGGAAAATGATGATGGATTCTCTAATAACACCATTACCAGAAACGTAATTATTACTTTATTGTTCACTCAAAGTAATGTTTATTGTATAGTTTAATGTTCTATTCTGTGATAAAATTACATTCTAAGGATGTATGATTATTTATTTATGGCAAAGTTTACGTTAGTAAAAAATAATTTTATTTTTACGATGCGTATTACAATAATAACCTTGTTTTTTACAGATCGAATTGAACATAGATAAGTGTTATTTATGTTTACACTTAAGTTTAATTATCTGCATGTACACCTCTACGGATAAAGTCGTACTGCCACGCCAATTCTCCAGTTGGAGAGACAAAGTATTTGCATAATGTGTTTCGTTGATCTTGAGCATCTCTGACGTTACCACTGCATTCTTCAACATTTGATAATGGAAACCACGTTGGATTCTACAATATGTTTATTCACAAATATTTAAAAATAAAATATCCACTTAATAATTATATAATTCACCAATTACTCAATTATAATTTTTTACCTGATTTATATTATTTTCTGGAGTTATTTCTTTACTGTAAAATTTATAGCCACTTCGTTGTTCTTCCTTTAGCACATAATTATGTAAACAAACCGAAGCTGTAGTAATTATATTAGCCGTTTCTGGTAGCATACAAATAACTGTATGAAGTATCCTCCATTTATTGGCAAGAATTCCGAAGGCACTTTCAACAGTTCTGCGTGCTCTAGAAAATCTATAGTTACAAATTTTCTGTTTATCACTCAAATTTTTACCAGAATAGGGTTTCATGATTCTATTTGAGAGTTTAAAAGCGTCTTCAGCAATGAAAAACCCAAATGTCTTCAAAGTACTACCGGGAAGATTAATAGTTCCTTTCGGTAGATTTAACTGCTCATTATTTAAATTTAATCCTATCTGAGAATCACTAAAAATTCCCCCATCGCTGTTTCTTACAATAAATCAGATACATATTTTATTTTTAACGTATTTAGTTATAATAAAGTATAAATAATTATATTTTTGTAAGGCTTACCTCCATAAGCTCCTATATCAACTAAGGTAAATCTGTATAAATGATCTGCCACTGCCATTAAAACGATACTATAATATTTTTTATAATTGTAAAATAAAGTCCCAGAATTTGGAGGACACTTTAGCCTTATGTGTTTTCCATCTACCGAGCCAACGCAATTAGGAAGAATTCCACCTATTCCAATAACCGTCTACACATTTTTTCCAGTCTTCCTCAACAGGAGAAGCAAGATATGTCGGTTGTAATACAATCAATACTAGACCAACTTCCTTTATTATATTTCTAACAGTGGATTCACCGACTCGAAATGCCATCGCTATCGATAATGGCAAATCACCTGTAGCAAGATACCTACAATAATACATTAAATTTATATTGTGTACATAACAAATTATTCTCTTTTAAGACAAAAATGCAATATCAAATATTATTTTAAGATCGTATACATTGAAATTATTACCTGAGAGCTATTATGAGTCTATGTTCTGGAACAAGAGCACGTTTACTGGTTTTCCTTAAATGTGGTGCTATTAATTCCAGAAGCTTCATAAATTGTTCAAGTGTCATTCTGGTATAGCGGTAAAACATTTTACTATCATTTTTTAATTCTTGAAATAAATTTTCATAATTCCCATGTCGTGCTCTAATTTGATTTATAGGTCTAGTATGCCATCGCCTATGCAGCCATCTTTTTTGTTTCTTTTTACGCATTAGCAAATTATATGTACACATCCAATTAAGTACTAATAATAAGAAATAGTTTTTATTTTTCATCTTGTTTTTCACTTCTAGAAGCACAAAAAGATATCACTTAATTTATTTATAGAAATTATCAGAATATGTACTCACCGTAGCCCAGGTAGCCAGTCGTCCCGGGGATATCAATAATAAATATTTTCTCTTGTTGTCCCGGAAGTTGTTATCACCGTAGTCCTGAAGTTTCCAATACGAAACAAGAGAATATTTATTATTGATATCTCCAAGACAACTGACTACCTGGGGCTACGGTGAGTACATAGCTACACTGACATAGTACATACTTCTACACTGATTTTCTAGCCTTTTCTTTTCACGATTATATTGCTCTCTCAATGAAGTGCACCATCTTGGGCAATAATCAAGCGTGTAAAAATCACCTATAGTAGAAGTTTAAAAAAATAAATTAATAAAAATATGTGTAATAAAAAATAATTTAGTAAAATTAATTTTAATAAAAATACCACAATTTGTTTAATCAATATTTTAGAGATTTCGTTCCAATTTTGTTTCATTAATGTATCATGTTTCATAGAATAAGATAATCCACGATAAACCGTCTAATTTAAAAATTATAAGCAGATATCTTTTCAATAAATTGGATAGATAGATTTGTTTAAACGATATTATTGTCAAGAAGATTCGAACATGCATATATAAGTGGCTCGTTTACATTTATGGCATGCGTAAAAATGCGACATCTGTGTGTATGTGATTGTCCTGGAGCATAGAATGGATCGAGGGTATAATTACTCCACATACTCATCTACTGTCATAGTCGAACCCAATAAAGTCCCAAATTGCACTAGTGTGTCCTGGCATTGATCGTACAACTTGTCTATTGTAATAAAAAAAAATTGAAAATAATATCTATAAAGAAAAATTTTTGACTCTGCATATAATTCTATTTGCCAACGAGTTTTATATCGAGATTTATCGGTCTCCCAGTAAACGACGCAATGTTTCTGCTGCGCCATTAATAAGCATAGAGCAACCACGAGATCCTGCTCGGCAAGAGCTTCCTTCAAACGCTGTGAAGACTTCTTTGTGTTGCGGACTTGACTAAAGTAACTGGCTTTGAGAGGAACAGTTTTTATATTAATTTGGCTGCGTCAGTTACATTATATAACATTGCATATTCATGCGACTGCCATACTTTACCTCGTTTTTTAAAAGATCTCCGCCTGCCATAGCGTCCAGTTGATCAGATGTCATTGATGCCATGGATGTCATTGTTGTCATGGCTGCCTCAATACCAGCCATTTTTTGTACTATTTTTTTTAATATTAATAGATCTAGGCTGGAAGCAGAGCGATTAAAGCAGCAGCAGCAAATTGATTTAATAGTCAGATTTACTGCAATATCTCGTTTATCTGAGAACGTACCTCTTTTGAGCTTTAAGTTGATTCGCTACATACTGTAGCAACCCTGTTAATTCGATGTTATACTTCTTAAATATCGCTCCACAAAAAGAAGCCAGAGATTGCAGCCACAAAGATATACTTGTGCCATCGTGTTTAAATCTATCCCTGTCAGCACCCGCTAATGCCTCTACAAGACAATATCCTAACACATTGTACGAGATATTTGTCAAGTATTTCAAGGAGTCAAAGACAGGTCCTGGCATCCAATACGATGACCATGTTACAATTTTCCTTTGCGAAGATGATTATAATGTCAGAAGGCACACATTCTATACGTACTTATCAGGTTGTCATACAACTGGATCTGTATGAGACAATAATCGAATAATACACCCGGTGAGGCGTGCGTAAGCTTGCCTATTGACCAGCCGATTGGCTTGATTGTTTCCTTGCTTACGTGCTTCATAATCGACTTGATCTTCTTTTGAGCATCCGCTCGTTTCCGCAGCAATGCGGCGTGCTGCAATGGTGTATCGTTCTTCCAGCGCGCGTATAGGCAATAACGATTCTGGTAAGGGTAGTACTTGAGAATGTTCCATAGTTCTTCGGCGACGCAACAGTTACAGTCCATGAAGGAGCAAGATAGTAGCAGCGCGACGTCGAGTATCGTCAGTACCTCGGGCGTTGATCCGTAAAACAAATAATCTGGAGAAAAAGCAAATAAAAAAGATTCTTTAACCACTCTTATAAAATTAAAGAAAAATTGCCGCTAACCTAAAAATTACCATTTACCATGTACAATTTTATTTAAACAGTAATCTAAAAAAATTCATAAATTAGCAAGGAGCAAGCGAAAAAAAAAGCGTTTTTTAAGCATTCTTATATGAAGAAAAATTGCTGTTAACCTAAAATTACCATTGTTCGTCATTTAACATATAAGCACATAAATAGATTATTACAGCATAATTAGGTTGTTACAGCCTAATTAGTAAAAATTTTACTTTTAACAATTAAATTTGACGATTACTTTTAATTTATTTAGAAATTATCAGGATAGTACTCACTTTGGTTTTGGCAGCTTGCTCGTACCTCGCCATCACTCGCCACTCGCCATACTTCTTCTTCTTCTTCTTATATTTGTATTGGCTCCTGCCTCTTGCGAGGTCAATATGGCCAGCACTTGCCGCTGTTTGTTAGTAACTGAGAGGTGCGCTTCTGTATTTGAACGTCATCACTCGCCATACAACATACGAATAACGCTCAAAGCTTGTGGTTATTACGTGCAATTGTATGCTATATTTCGACTCGATATATTAAGTAACAATGCAGACAGTAACAGTCGCAATACTTCAAAAAAATTTCTAAAACACGTCCGAACACGTTAAACGTTTCGTCGCGCGAAACACGTCCGAATCGTTGCTTGCCCACTCGAGACTAACTTCCTCCTGCCCCTGCCTCTTGCGAGGTCAATATGGCCAGCACTTGCCGCTGTTGTTAGTAACTGAGAGGTGCGCTTCTGTATTTGAACGTCATCACTCGCCATACGACATAACGCACTACGCCAAAGCTTGTGCGTTACTACGTCCACGACTACGATTGTCGCAGATCGCTACGCCATGTCATGTGCTTGGCCCTTTAATCCAATCTCAATCCCAATCTATAGTCTGATACGGGCATTAAGGCCATTGCACGTAACAAAGTTTTAATCATAATCGTAAGACCGTAAGAAAATAGACCAATCACACTCGATTATTCCTCGAGCTCAAGGAGAATAATCGAGTGTGATTGGTCTATTTTCTTACAGCCTACGATTATGACTAAAACTTTGTTACGTGCAATGGCCTTTAAGGTATAAGTGCTGGTCTACAACCTTGCTTTAAAGGGTATTTAAGCTTTAAGCTGTAAGAAATTGACCAATCACAGTCGAGTATTTCTCTCCACATTTTATTGTGATTGGTCAATTTCTTACGGCTTAGAGCTTAAATATTCTTTAAAGCAAGGTTGTAGACCAGCACTAAGACAGCCATTCTGCTTAGGCCCTAAGAAATTAACCAATCACAATGTATTGTTATTCTTCGACCGCAAGGAGAATAATAGGACTGTGATTGGTCAATTTCTTACGACTCTAAAGGCCCTTACAGACAGGATTCAAGCATCAAGCACCGAGTAGCAACCAATCAGCAAGGCGATATTTCTACGCCACTGCTGATATCACCTCGCCGATTGGGTGCTGCTCGCTGCTTGACGCTTGACGCGTCCTGTCTGTAAGGGCCTTTACAATGCGACTCATTGTAGACCCGGCCTAAGACCTGACTATGACGTTTACACGGCTCGATTTACGCCGAAGTTATAACATCAATTTTATAATTACTGACGTTAGATACCGTGTAAACATTCTTTTACGACAGAGTTACTACATCGATGTAATAACTTCGTCGTAAAAGAGCGTTACATGGCATTTAACGACTGCGTTCGCTTTGGGTGCTTTCATGCTGAAAGCGTCAGTCTATTTTTATTGCTCATTACATGTTGAAAAAAGATGGAGTGATACTTTTAGCACAAAAGCGTCCAAAGCGAACGCAGCCAACGTCAGTAGTTATAAAATTGATGTTGTAACTTCGGCGTAAATCGAACCGTGTAAACGTTGGTAAACGTCTGTCAGGTCTTAAGGCCGGGTCTACATGAGTCGCAATTGTAAGAGTCGTAAGAAATGGACCAATCACAGTCTATTATTCTCCTTGCGGTCGAAGAATAAACAATGCACTGTGATATTGGTCAATTTCTTACGACTCTTACTACCCCGCGTTGGGCGAAGTTTACAATAATGCGAGTCGTGAGTTCCAAGAAATTGACCAATCACAGTCGATTATTCTCCTCAAATTCAATTGTGATTGGTCCATTTTCTACGACTCACGGCCTACGACTCGCATTGTAGACACTCGCATAAACGTAGTCTATGAATACCGACCAAGGCCTTGCACGGTGCCAGGCAACAGACAAAAG
>JASTWP010002277.1:0-46145 GCA_030770255.1 Temnothorax ravouxi
TATTATAAAGCTCTTTTCGTGCATTAAATAAATTGTGATTTATGGGTCGATTTTCCATCTCCGATTAAGGAAGTTTTGTTGCGTCCTACTGCGGGGCAGGCGGCGCGGCAGGGAGAAAACATGTAGGTTAAATTTTCGTCGCGTAAAATAAACGAATTTTCAGCAAATAAAGCTGTGATCTACAATGTGTTCTTTGCTTCCTGTGTTTTGGCTCTTAACTTCTTTGAGACTATTTCGTATTCCACAATTCCGTCGCGTAACACGATGTTTTTTGTTCTCTGTCGCCCAAGATAAAAATTGACGAACTTCAGAAGAGACAAGAAACATCACGTTACGCGACGGAATTGCGAAATACGAGATAATCACAAAGAAGTTAAGAGCAGAAAACAGAAAGCAAAGAACACATTGTAGATCAACCTTAAATATGTGGAATGCATTCAATTGTTCTAATTGACAATAATCTTCTGTGCTACTAATTTTAGAAATTGTCTAATTGGTTACGATTCCTTGAGATTTAGTTTCTTCAAATTAATTTATTTTTTGCTATACAACACAGGTGCTGCGTAGAAAGTAGTGCAAGTAGATTAAAAGCTACTAATAATTATAAGGTGATTAAAAGTTATACAAATAAACACAAATGACAACACCTAATGATGATAATAATACTGCAGGACCTTCAAAACATTTCTATTCAAAATATATCTATTGTCACCAGTAATGAAGATAATTTTGTTCGTGACAAATTGAAAGAATGGAATCTTGAAAATTATATTGAAATATTCACCAGTAAGTGTGTGTAATTCCGTTTATTTATATTTAAGTAATACGTTAATTTGTGCTCTTTATTTCGCAAAAATTATTTTTAATTATCTGCTATTAATTTCTCTCTGGTAAATATTTTTAAATAAATTTTATTAATTTGTTTATAAATTATTTTATTAAATTTTTCTATAAAAATTAATAAAATAATACTAAATACTAAATACAAAAATTATAAAAATATTTTCCTTTATTACATCTGTTGCGTACTTTATACATTGCTTTAAATTATACATTAAGTTTTATTTTTTATTTTTATAGGTCATAAAATAAATAAGTCAAATTTTATGCTTCTTCCAAATGAAGTAATAAATGAAAAATTAATTCAACCACTGGGGGATTATTATACGTTCATCACGTATAGAGACAAATTAAAACAATCGGTAAGCACTCATCACATTCTAATTATACCAGAAAAACTAACAAAGTTATTCGTGTTTCTATCTTTCGTAGTGATTACCACAGTAATATTCTAATATTTTAATGATGTATTGATGTAGTAATGATGATTACTTCAACAAAATAAATTTTGAAATTTTTACTTTAATATTAAACTTTATACAAATAAACCAACTTTATTTTATATAAAATAAACTATAAAAAATATAACACAGTATACATAAAAACTGACTTTTTAAATGTTATTTAAATGCATGGAAAAAATTACTATTTAAATCTTTATAAATTCATATAAGAAAAATGATCATTCTTGAATAACTATATTTATGTGAATTAATTAAATAAAATGAATACTTGAGTTATATATATTGACGTAAATTATACAAATATGAAATAAACAATTAAATTAATTCCTTATAATTTATCATATTTTGCGTTTAAATTTGAGTTTAAATTTATTACTTTTGAGTTTAAATTACTACCTATATTAACCATTTCTTACAACTGAGTTATTTGTTGTAATTTTAGTATATGATTATTAATTAAAATACTTATAATTGTAATTTTATAAATTATACATGTTTTCGTAATTGTGTAGTAGTTCTTTTGTAGATAAATGTTATTTTATATTTTGTATTTTCAAAATTTATTTTTTTATTATATTTATTATTTTTGCATATTTACAATAATATTTTTGTTTAGATGCAAGAAGAAATTAATTCTGAGAACATCACTGTAGCTCCACTTGAAGATGGAACGGTAACATGTTTACATTTATATTGCACTATTTTATATTATTTTGTTATCAATACATTAATTTCTATTTTTAATATTACAGAAATTAAAAACATTATTAAATAAGTCAAATACAGGCAAATATTTCTTATCAAAAACTCGCCTCTCCAATAAAGATTCAGATGATTTAGCAAAATTTATTATCGAGCATCTCCTACAAAAAACTTTCAAGTAAGCAAATAGCATCTCTTTTTCCACATATGCAAAATGTATAAAAATATATAAAAATTTTATTAATTATTTACATTGTCACAAGTAATTAATTACTTTAATTTTATATTTTAATGAATACGTCTTAAAAACAAGAAAACATTAGTTTTTTAAAATAATAATTTATATTTTTAGGATCTCTAAAAGAACATTTATATTTTGGACTAATGAGATTGTTCATGTTTGGCATAACGAGTCAGTAGAAAAATGGTATAAACCTTATAAAGATGGCAAATTAGCATCAGGAAAATTATATCATAGATATATAAACATTTCCAAAAAAATAAAGAAGGCAGTATCTAAATTTGACAAAGAAGAGGAAGAAATAAGTGACAACGAAATAAATGAAGAAGAAAAGCATTATCTCAATGAATTGGCTTGTAAAACTTTGGACGAATTTGATAGAATCAAATTTTTATGGGAAAAAACATTTAAATCTCGTCAAATTACTTGTAGTATTGATGAATACTTTGAAAAAATATCCACAATTATGCGCACCACTTGGAGTACAATTGATCGAATTGGATTATAAATTATTAAATTTATCCGAAATAAATATTTTACATGAAAAATGGCCTATACTGCATCATAAAATACTTAAATTGGCTCAGCAACGGAAATGTATAGAGCCATTACTTGAAAACTGTGAAAACGTACCACCTGAAGTATTAGCTTGGCGAGTTCTTCCATATTTATTTAAACCTACATTTATGAAAACAGGTATAAAAAAAAGTCCATGGAAACCATCATATCATGAACAATCTAACGGATTCATTACTTGGATAAATGTAAGTTTACAATTTTATATTTGTTGAGTTTGTATAATTTTTTGGTTGATTTTCTAATTTTTGGTATCTTATCTACAGGTTATCACTAATTTTGAGATGACACTTAAAAAACATCGGGAATTAATGGAAAAATACAATTTGACTCTTCAACCCTTTGTTATTGCCGTAGGACCTTTGGAGAAATTAGAAGTTGTCTACGTTATCATTAATGATGAAAAATATGCATTTCAAGATGTCACACATAGTGTAGATTTCTGTTTTAAGTCGTTCTATGCTCTAAGAGCAAAATATCCTGTATCATGCAAACTAGTCTGGACATATATCCAAAAAGAAATCTATGGCTTGGCAGATACGCAGACAAACTATCAAAGTGTCCAAAGAGTAAGCGATGAATTAGCAAATTTAGAATATACAAGCGAAACTAAAGACTGATTTATTTTACAAGAGAATTGATTGATATAATAAGAGATTGATATAATAAGTAATTTTCTTGAAGTAAATCAAGGTAATTAATTATTTACTAACATAAAAAATTCTAAAATTGTTTGTTACTTTTTTATATTATATAAAATAACATAGTTATTTCTTACATTTATAAAACGCTATTATCTATTTCTATGATATAAAAAAGTAAAGCATATAAAATTTATGTTTTCATATTATTTTGTACTTTTGTTTATTTTGGTTTGTTTTTGTTTATTAGTTAATTTTAGTATAATAGATAATTATTTATTTACTAAAATAAGAAATTCTAAAACTATTTGTTATTTTTTATATTATAAAATAACATAGTTATTGCTTACATTTTTCATTTAACTTATGACATTGATAAAATGCTATTATTTCTCTGATATAAAAAAGTAAAGCATATAAAATTTTTGTTTTCATATCATTTTTGTACTTTTGTTTATTTTTGTTTATTAGTTAATTTTAGTAAATAGTAAGTATATATTTAAAAATAATAAATTAAAATGGAAGTCCGTTGTACGATATGTTCTAAGATAATGAAAGGTAATTTGATAAAGTATCATATGCAGCATGTACATAAAGTACCTGTTACTACTTATACTTGTGCTGTAAGTTTATGCAGTCGGACGTTTAATACTATAAATTCTCTTCGAAATCATTTTAGAAAGTGTCACAATAAATCAGTAGTAGTGGAAGAAAGTAAAAATATAAACAACGATTTTATTCCAATAATTGATCCAATTGATCATACTACATCTGATGAGACTGAACAATTGATGATTGTTGAGGAAAATATTTTACAAAATGAAGAAGAAAATATAACTGAAAGAAATGAGACATTATTTTTTAAAACTGCTTTGAAAACTGCGATTTCTCTTTATGGAGATGCAAAATTAAGTCGTAATCAGGCTGAACAGATAATAACGTTATTTAATGATGTATTAAACGATAATTTTATGAATTCTCTAAAAGAAATAATTATAAAATCTGTTCATAATTCTGCCGTAGACGAAATCCAAGAGCAATTTGATATTCTTCAATCAAGTTTTTTTCAAATAGATACCGAATACAAATGTTTTAAAGAATTACGAAAACGGCATTACCTTATAAACCCAAAAAATGTAATTTTTGGTTATCGAGAAGAATCAAATTCAAATGTTATTAACCACGTACAATGTAATGGTTCTGTTATTCCAATAGATTTGGTTTTACAAAAATTTTTCGAAATTCCTGATGTGTTTGCCAAAACAATGAAATATATATCTAAATTAAATTCTGACTCACATAATATATCAAATATTATACAGACTCAGTATTGGAAGTCAAAAACGGCGGGATTAAACAAAATTTTTCTACCTGTATTTTTATATCAAGATGAATTGGAGTGTGGAAATCCGTTAGGTTCACATGCAACTATTTATAAGATGTCTGGATTGTATATTTCTTTACCTTGTTTACCTCCGGAATTGAAATCAAAATTAGACAATATATTTCTTTTTCAAATTACGCATTCTAGTGATGTCAATGAATTTACATCGAAAATTGTATACGAAAATGTTATTAAACAGTTAAATAATTTGGCAACAGAAGGAATTAAAATTAATATTAACGGAGAAAATATCTGCATTTTTTTCAAACTTGCGTTAATAACTGGTGATAATTTGGGACTTAATTCTATGCTTGGTTTTACAAAGAGTTTCAATGCTGATTATTTTTGTAGATTTTGTAAAGTTAAAAAGAAAAATTCAACTATGATGATCAAAGAAGAAAATGCATTATTACGCAACAGAGAAAATTACAATTTAGATATTAAAAAAAATGATTGTAAGCAAACAGGAATAACAGAAGAATGTATTTGGAATAATGTATCAGATTTTCACGTTACAGAAAATTTTTGTGTGGATATTATGCATGACTTACTCGAAGGTGTTTGTAACTATGACATGGGTTTAATATTACATAAATTAATTGACACAAAAAGTAAATTAGAATCATTTAATTTTAAATTAAAATATTTTAAATACCCCGACGGAGCTAATAAACCTCCACTTATTACTTATTTGCAATTACAGAATAAATATTTAAAAATGTCAGCGGCAGAAATGAAATGTTTTATTTTAAATGCGGGTTTAATTTTTGGAGAACTAATTCCACGAAGAAATAAAGTGTGGAAATTGTATTTATTGCTCAGACAAATTGTTTCTGTCACTCTGCAATCTTCTGTGTCTTGTAATGATATAGAATTACTTCGTAATCTCATAGAAGAACATCATAGTTTATATATAAAACTTTTTCACGAAACATTAAAACCTAAGCATCACAATATGCTTCATTATGCTCGAATAATGGAAATTGTAGGTCCATTAGTTCATATATGGTCAATGAGGTTTGAAGCTAAACATCGCCCATTAAAGCAAAGTGCTTTAACATCAAATAATAGAAAAAATTTACCCTATACTATAGCCATGAAACAGCAACTTCATCTGGCAAAATTATTTCTCGACAATAACATTTCCGAAAGTTCTGTTACTTATAAAAAATTAAATAATCCTAATGAACGTCCGATTGTGAAACTTCCAGACATTGATTTAAGTACTTTTCATCAGATAAAATACTTTATGATTAATAATATTAAATACGATATGAATACTGTCATTAAACTGTCAGGTACTGATACACCAATATACGGTCGTATAACTAATATTTTGAAAGAAAAAGAAAATTCTATTAATAATACAAAAATTGCTTTTATTGTTAAAGTTTTAAAATGTGTAAAGAGGGATGATCATTTTCAGAGTTATCAACTTAAAGATACACATGAATATAAACTTATATTATATCAATCATTATTATATCTTGAACCACGAAATGAAGTAAAATTGTCAAGTGGTATGATATATGTTTCTTATGATAATCATATGTTTTGATTAATCCTGTATTATTAGGTACAGAAAAAGATTGTAGAATTATTACTATAAGATAAGACACAAACCTTTTTTAATAGTTTTGAAAAATTATTAACATTTATAAATGGTTATTCAATAATTTTTTATTTAATATTTGGTAACAGTATAAATAATTTGATTAGAAAAATAAGATACATTTTTATTTTGTTGAATCAAAAAGTTTACTAGCAAAACATTTATTTAAAAATTTGCATGCTTATTATACAATTTATGTTTTTGTATTATATATTAATTTGCTGTATGACTTTAATATGTTTATTTTATTTCTGTAAGTAGAAAAATATATGTTTAAAAATTAAAAATATTATGGTGTACACGTTTTTAAAACCCTAGTCAGCATAATTAAAAATATATTGTATTAATAATCAAAGGCATAGTTTAATCAAATAAAATTTTGTAGTTCATGGATAAATAAAAATATAGTTTGGATAACAAAGAAACACATTACTTATAGTAATATAAAAATTTGATTGATGTTACTAAAGAAGTATAGTACTTACAACTATAACAGTATAGCTATGATAATAAAAATATATTATAGTTTTTAACATTAAAACATTGCTTCCTCAACACAAGTCTCTTATACTTGTAACAATGGAAACATAGTTTTGAGAGATAAATTTCAACTGTTCGTAATACCTTAACATTATATTTTAAGCAACTAAATATCTTCATAATAATGACCATAAAAATATAGTGTGGGTAATAATGTCATAGAACAGCAATAACGTTATAAATATAATTGCATTAATCATATTATTTTATTAGTCTGACAATATTTATGTATTTCAATTTACTATAGTATTTTGATTTCTATAACCCATAAAAAGAAGTTGAGGTGCTATTTATTCACATTTTTATAGTTGCAGCAACTATTTTTTTCTCTGAGTGTGTGATACGATCATTATTTATTTTTATTTTTCTACGTCAAAGATATAAATGTGTTTATATAGTGAGATATAAATATTATTCCACTTTGTATATATTTGATTATTTCCTAAGCTATAATTTCGTTGTGCCGACACGGCGTTTAATAATTCATTGGTGCATTAATTGTGACAAGCTCTATTGGCCGAAGACATCGGCGCCATTTAATGGCTGTTTTATGTAAAAAATTTTACGTTGCCCTGTTACAAATAATGTCAGGCGCTCGACTATACCAACTTCGTGAGAGTTTATTGGAAATCGCGATCGGTTACAATGTAGCTCATTCATAAACGGAGGTAAACGCGAGAGACAAACACGTGCGGCGCGTTCGACATGCGTGAAAGTGTGGAGTTCGGTCAAAATCGATACAGCTATACATTTGTAATAAGCCAAGTCATTAATTATTATTTAATGAGTAATTTATATATGAATGATTAATATCCATTAAACGCAGTGATTAATTAAATCATTCACGCAAATTGATACTCCGCCATATTTCCTAAAATCCAATAAGGGTATTGATTTCGCAACGCGATATTATTCAAATGTAATGCCACGCTGCCTGCCTCCCCAGGGAAACGCGCTCTATAAACGCTAACCTGATTTTTCATCGATTTTTCCTTTCGCGCGCATGCATTGTGAATGTCTCGTGGGACGGCGCGATCGCCGGGCTTTCGACGCATGTCGATATCGTGCACATGTCCTGTAAATAATCATTAACTATTGCCGTGCAGCGACGTGCATGCGTGCATCACGTGTGCACGGTATCGACGAGGCGAGAAATAGGGCTTTCGCTCGTGCTGGCCGGGCTGGCCGCAGAGTGAGCGCGATTATTTCGATGTCTGTCTCCGTGACGCGAGCAACTCTATACGCGTATAATACGTAATTCCACGTGAATTATTACACGCCTGCACAATACGCCTCGCTCCACCGTCGGCGTATGCGTACCGTAAAGGTATTATAACTGCAACGGGGGGGGCCTGCACGAGGGCCTGAATATGCAGATCACGCTCGCGTACGTACGCGGAGAGAAGCGGGGACAACGTCTCCGCGCTCAGCATCCGGCGACGTCGGGAAACTCGACGACCCGATTACGCTGATCGTAAACGCGGAATTATTCGACTCGACCTGCATTCCACGCCGCGCTCACGGCTTACGAAGGACGTAAATATCCCATCAATATTTATCCGCGCGATATCAGTTTTTATGCGATTGGAGCGTAACGTTCGAAATGAAATCTCGCGTCATGTGGAATCTCTTTATTAGCAGTTATCCAGTTACTCAGTAGTAACGTTATGTTTACTTTAATGATAGATATTGGAATAATGTGCATTAATATTGTATCTTATTTTGGACATTAATGAACGATTTAAACTAAGTGTAGTTTGAAAAGATCTAATTAATTTTTTTTATCAACAAAATACGAAAATATTTCTCTCACTATATATCGCCTCATCCTCTCAGTTTCAAATTGTCGAGTCATAGATTGACGTCCGGTCTAATCCAGATAACGCGGCCGATTAATACGTTTAAAATACCGGCGACGTCAAATCGAGCCACGCATTCCATCCTACAAGGTAGACGGAGAGTAAATACGACGAGAGACGGTGGCTCGAAAATCGTCGAGCGATATTACAGTTTCATCATGCGGAATTTCACGGCTGAGAGAGATCCTCCCTCCGTCATAAGTCCTCTTATTTATCGTCCGCCTTTTACGCGCGAATACGAATCTGGGCTCCGATCGCGGGATGCGACCGAGAGAGAAGAGAGTCCAGCCGCGACCGATTGGATCCGTGACATATCACGACCGGCGCGCGCGCCTTCGTGTAGCAGCGTCTTCTGGATTTATGTACATACCTCGCATGAGGCGCCTTTAAGCGGCGAAACAAGTTTCGTATATTTTACGTGCATTTGCCTTAATTTACAGTTACATGCCGAAGCCTCGGAACTGCAGCGATATACACCGGACAATCTCGTGTTTTATGAATCGGAATAAGCGATTTGCCCACTAATCCGTCTCGCGCTATTTTCACGAGATTTTTGTTAACCGCGGCGTAATGGCAACGTATTAGCGAACCGTGTACCGTGTCTACCGATCAAGTAAAAAGCGTAACGTAACGGTGGCGTTTTTCAATTTTCAACCATACCTATATTGCTATACCGCGTGAGAGGATCTTTCTCAAGATCGAGACTGAAATCGCTTGACAAAGACGCGTGATAAGGCGCTCGGTGTGACGTAAAATCTCGTACAATATTGGTATGCATATAAACGCCATAAACCATGGATGTTGCATAACAGCCGATGCTACATCTATTGATTGAAGCTAAGCGTAACATTTCCGCATTGCTTTCTTCTGTCGGAAATAAATGTGAAGATGTAAACGGCAGCGAAATTACGGTCGATTACGCGATCGCCTTTCAACATGAATGAGACGTATATACGCCAAGATGTTCGCGCGGCGCGGTGTCCTGAAATCTCTCGTTCACTGGGCACGGCACGTAGCACGTGCTCCGATCTGACATTTCTACACGGCGAGGCGATCCCGCCACGATTTCCGACACGTGCGGAGAAAGCGGGTAGATTAAGTACCGTACACTTTTTCTTTCATTTCATCTGATTCTCTAGGATATTCCGGGTCACCGTTGAAAGTCTCAATGAATTCGTGCGTCGAATTATAAAAAGCGTTTTCAAGACTGTAAGATTAATCAACAACCGAGGTAAATCACCGGTTCGTAGATAATGACGACGAAAATAGAAATATTATTATCTGATTCTTGATACGGCGCGTATGTCACTTTGAAAGATAAGCTTTACGTGTAAGATAAAAAGTTTCATGTCGCGCATGAAACGTTGATTACGCAGCAAGTTACGCAGTTCCGAAGTTGATTAAAACAAAACGATCGAATGAAATTCTATTACAAGGTTTTCACGACTGTGCCGAACTTGCAGGGATCCAGGATTAGTATTGTTCACCAGTCAGGGAAAAGCTCGTCTCTCTCTATCGACTCGACGATTTAGCGACGAAGACGGCGCAGCGGCTGAATCGAGCGAGAGGATCTCCGCAGACAATTGGTTACGGCCATTGTCTGCGACGAGCCGCGCGAAAGGCAAATGAATCTCCCCTCGCCATTCATTCCGGACGTTTAGTTCGCTCGTTCTAGAAGAGGCTCGCAATAGAGAAGGCTCATACTAGAGGCGGCAATCTCGCCGAACCTGTCTGTCTGCCTGTCTGCAGAATCGCATGCGAGTGGCAGAATGGGAACGCGACGACCGACAACGTCGGAGGATGTGTACGCTAATCTGTCGCCAGGATCGTTGTCCCACGCGAGCGACTCGAAAGAAAGCAACTTCAAATTACTCTCGATTTCCCCACCAGCGTGTGACGACCGAGTCGGTTCTCCGTCGCGGTCGTGTCGTCTCAATTGCGTGTATCCGCCTGACTCGGAAAACTACTCGGGAAGGGCGCAGCTCCCAGGGCACAGCCAAGGATAATTCCTGTCCGCGGGAATCTTGGCGCCTCGAAGGCGGCTCTTATCAAGATTGCACGCGTTTGCGTGTCGACGCCGCGTATCGAGAACTCGCGTAACGCTCTCAGCGGAGAGCCCTTATTCGTTTTATTCGCGTGCGAATGAAAGTATCAAAGTATCACAGGATACCTGAGAGAGAACGAGGGCGTAAAAGTGCCGGGGGTTTATCGACACGGCCGTATTTGCGACGAGTGATGCTGTTTGCGATACGAGCATGGATGGTGCATACAAGAAGGATACCTGAATCCGTAATAATCATGAAATATTTGCATAGCCGTGTGCAGCGTATATCGTATTCGTAAATCGTATTCACGGGAGTTATATCTTCGAGCTCTTAAAGCTTATTCAAAGCTCGCCCTAGTGAATTGAAATTTTATATAATACTAAAGATGTATAAACGTTATATTAATAGAATGTAAGAAAAATTTCATTTTTTCATTTATTAACCTTGTACTATTCTCTCTAATTTACGTATCACATGTGTGCAGGAATGCATTAAGAGAAAACTACGACACGACAATCGCATTATTTCATTAAATGTAAATTGGAAGAGCAAAACAACGTAAGTGCCAAAAACACTTTTCGAATTTTTTCATATTTAACTTTCCTATGATATATACACAGGGGAAATTTATTTTATTTAATTCTACTAAACTACTGGCGATTTCTTTTTTCACTCCGCACTTCATTTTTATTGACGAATGCGAGGAACTCGGCAAAATAATTTTTCTACTTAAAACTTAGCTCTTTCTTCCGGAGAGAATTTTCGAAGGGATCATCCGCGAATCTCCATTCACATTTTGCAATCCTTTTTACATCGATATTTATCGGAGCGAAACGAGTTTTTTAAAGGAAATACGCGATATGTGTGTTTATCGGAGTGAAACGAGTTTTCAAAAAATAACTCGATATCGGAGTGGATAGGTGAAATAACATTTGAGCGAAGGAGAGATCCTCTTCAGAATCTAGGTTGCGCGTGACTTCTTAACGACGTCGTTTCGTTTCGAAATGGAGCAGTCCGTCCAAACGCTGTATGACGCGTATATGATCGTGATTAGAGCAATAGAATGCACTGCTTGAGAAATCTCCAACTGTTTCAAACTAATCCCGATGATCGTCGCGATAATCAATGGAAGCACGAAGCAGTATTGGCTACTTTCTCGGGCTTATTTGATGGTCATACTATCTCTCTGCAATTATAACTTGGCACATATACACATTGGTTGTGCTCCACTTTATTGTTGCATAATCCGTGAGTTAATGAACATTGGGGTCGGAATAATGGACTGATAATCCTTCACAGACCCTAATAACCTGTATCTTTTTATTTAAATATAAAGAAGCTCAAGGTTTCAATAAGACAGAAGTTACTTAACGTGCCTTATTATCCTTGATAGGAAGCAGTCACGCAATTTATTATATCCTTGTAAGAAATGTATGACAGCGTCACGAATGTTCAGAAGACTTATGAGCTGGAATATTGCATAAATCAATCACGCAAGAAACAAACGTGATCAAGATAGTCAAAGATCAAGGATCAGAATTTGTTCGCTGATCACGATCTCTGAGAGATGAATATTATTAGCTAATGACGGATTCACGCAATTATTCCAGTTATATTCGTTATGTCGAAATATTATTTCGAAATATTAAATTTATTTCAATATTCAAATTATTCAAAATCACTAATAGCTTTATATATAGATTTCTCTCATACCATACAACTGTACATTTTGCAAAATATTAATTATTAAAATATTAATAATTATTAATATAAAATATTAATAGTTACTATCAAAAGCATAAATACATTTTCATTTCAATTTATTTCTACGGAAAATTTAAACAAGATTTAATTAAAATTCATTTAACATATAACATATTAATATTTTGTAGAAATTCACTGAACATAAGGAAAACACCATATATATAAACAGAAATTTGCAATTAATTTTTGCCGCAACGTATTTCAAAGATGCATGCATCAATATTTTATAACATGTTTATATCGTGTACAAAATATAATTTCTGTCATCGACCACCGATTTATTACGATGATCGAAGACCATGAAATTCACGTGATGACCGTTCAAACATTAGTATCGATTACATTGAGATAAGCCTGTTTGTCCAAGTGTGATGAAACACACCTCTCCCTCCGGGAAACTAACTACGTAGGAAGTTAACGAGTCGATAAACCAAGATTTACAACTTTATTACTTCCCCAACGCTTGACTCGTATTCGAGCGCGAGAAATTTATTAGCTTATAATATCTTACTCTATAATTATAAACGTCTGCGTGTAACCAAAGAACGTCAACAACTGCAAGAAAATGCATTCTTTATTTCAGATATTACCATCTGCCTCTGCATTCGCCTACGAATAGTCAATCCCATTTAAATGGTACGGAGTATCCATATATTCCATACAATTGTTCTGGATATTGGAATTTTGTCTCGAAATCAGGCGATAATTCAAACTTGGATATAAATAGTGATTTGAATATTAAATAGTTAATTAAATACATTATTTCTCTTTTCTTTTTACTATTAATCACAATATAGCGTTTCACGTGTTTCTTCTTAAAATTTCTGGTTAATCTATAATAAATGTTCAACGATTTGACTCGCCAATACCTGGCTTAATGCCTGGTCATTAATCGTTGATTTGTTAGTATAGAAAATTCGGAAATTCCGCAAGCTCTTACAAGACAGCTCGTATAATTCGTGAATACCGAGATTTACAGACTCGTTTGCGATTCAGGCGATATCCAAGTCGAACGCCAGTAAGCAAGATTAATTCACGAATAAGTCTCCATGAACGATAGCATGATCGTGAATATTCGAGGACTTCGGTCGCGAGAAAGTGATGATGCTTGCTATCCGACAATTGGTTACAAATGTCCACTTGAGCGCAGAAGATCGCCGGATGAAAATCGGCTGTAATTTACATCACAAATAATTCCCACGATTTATGCCTACCGCTAATCCCAATTTAATCCTGCATCGCAGTAATGAAAATTTATCGGTACCGATTGACCCGAATATGCGCGATATCAATTAACGATCAATCGAGTGAGATGTTTCTCAATGATCAAGAATGATAGGGTGAGATGTACATTATCTGATAATTAATGCTCTCTGTCAAACATATTTAATGGATGCGTTCTTTGACATCATTTGTACTCAAGAGAAAATCAGAAATCAGAAAATTATTTTGCTTTATCTATTATGTAACCAATTTATCAGTCAATATATATGCAGATCAACGTTGATTAATATGGATACAAAAGATTAAAGAAAAATTGGCGTTTTATAAAAATATGTATCAGTAATTAATTGTAAAAATAAATAGGTATTAATGATTAATAACTATTTTTTATTCAATAAGATGCTTGAAGTAGATGCGATATGTTACGTGACAAATGTGTTTTATCTTTCTTACAAGGTATATACGAAATCAAGTATCATCCAAGAAACAATTATCGTTCATAAATGTCATAATAAAATAGCAATTTATAATTCTCACCACTTGTCGTTCTAATTCCTTTAACTGTACAAATCGTGTGATATACTCACTTCGAGACGAACAGCCGTCTTCTCGATATACTGACAAGTCATTAATCACAAGATAGTTAACAGTGCGCTTTCGTAATTGCTAATTAATCGTAGCGAATAATCGCGTTCGATATCTCATACTTGGTGTGATTGCGTCTCGAGGGATAGTGCGAGATAACACGAAGCGGTTCACGTTCACATTACTACCTATTCAGTCGAGCGTCGCGGCGTGCGAATGATAGCGCGACCTTGTGTACGCAACAGCGTACAATACATCATGTACAAAAAGTAACTCACGTCGAACACCATTCACCTTGTTGACGTTTTGATATTTAATTGCTTTATACAATATATTCACGCTGAATATTTTGTACATTTCGAATTTTTAATGAGCTATCATCGCGTGTTAAATTTAACATTTATATGACAAACAAATTTTACATTATTTAAAACGAAAAAAATTATATTATGTAAATTAATTATTATTATTTCATGTCAAAGTGGCACAATTTTGCATTCTGAAAGAAATAAAATTATGTAATTTTAATAACCTAGAGAAAATCAAATTAAATCGTCGCAAAGCAAAATTATTTTTTTTTCCTTAATTTGTTTAAACTGTCCTCTTGAATTTAATAATACAATATTCAATTCGTGCCGTGGAATCAGACTAGCAAGCTCACAGATTACGTTGGGTCAAATCCGATCTGTTTATGTTCATTCGCCATTAATCATGCGCTGTGATTCATGAATGATTGAATATCCGCGAAACAGAGACGACTGCGAGAAAGTGAGTGAATCCGTCTGGTAGTCCGTCCCCTCGATTTCTCCGCAAGTGCCGGCCGTTGCTGATGGAAATGACACCATCTCTCATTACAGCCATTCATGTCCCTCGTAATAATTACGCTACTATGCGAGTAGTCACGCGTCTGGCATTTCTGTCGTATCCCGCATGCAGCCGGCCGACACTTGTTTTCGTGGACGACGACGTATGCCTAATTGGAGAGATAATTACCGCAGTACAACCGCGCAGCGAGTTTCGGACATGTCAGAACGAGCATGTCTCTATTGGCTCTCTCCCTGACATAATTAAGGCAATTTATCAATTAATTCATTCGAAGATCCCACGACGATCCGTTAAGCCTTCGCCTCTTACGACAAGCAAGAAGACATTTGTGTGAACTATTTACGACACGAAAATCTCAAATGACAAAACTCCATGACCATAATAAAATCAATAAATATAATAATTAAATTTTCCTTCAATCCGTAATTATTGACTACTGCAGAATAATGCAAAAAAATACGACTACGCAGATTAACAATTGTACGTGGAACTGAAAACAAATGTAAATAAATATTGGGATTAGGTATTCGCGTGCTGTTTAATGATGTATATCAAGTGGTATGTAATTAGCGGAAACGGAGGCGCGCGTTGACGCAAAGTTGCATCAATCTCGGCACGCATCGCGTCGCGACACCCGCGTAGCAATTGCCGTAGCAGCGACACTATTCAAACTGACGCGCGACGTCACTGTCGCACTCGAGCGACGTTAGCCTTAATTCGCACGTCTCCCCAACATTCCCTTCTTGTCACGTAAAACATTAAGACGCGAAATATCTCAAATATCTCGCGACGCTACGTATATATAACAAAGAATGTGAGACAAAGCGCTGCTCCTCTTGGACATATTTCCAGCGTACTTTTAAATTAAAGTCCCAGAAAAGTAGAACGCGGAGATAAAGGTAGGAAACATGCGCGAATGCGAAAAATGTATAAAAAGATTGATGTCATTCACGAAATATATCGCAATTTCCTTCTAATAGCTTAATAAATATATATAAAATGCATTTTAATTTTTTATTAAATATTTTTAAAACGATGCAGTAGTGATAATTTAGGTACGAAAAAATTGAACAATGCGACGAGTATTTAATGCAATGTTATCTAATCACTTGAGTAAATTGCCTGCGATCCGACTATCACAATGTGACATTATCTCGGCGATACGTTTCGTACATTGAATAAATGCGCAACTCCACCTCGCGATGTTCCATTAACGAACTTGACTCGCCTGTCTCGCTGTCTCTCTCTTTTTTTTTTCTCTTTTGTCCTCATTATACGCTTCCCTGTAACGTAGAGGACTTTCACGAGTCCATAGACACGTTAACCATTGGGAACTCCGAAGTTTCCCGGTGCGTCACGCGCCGGAATTCTCGCCGGTCGTTGCACCGCTCAACCGCATTTCCGCGGCGCGAATGCATCCCGCGTGCACATGCACCGGTAGCTAAGGGTACGTTACGAGGGTATGCATAACAGAGGGATATAATGCGGGGAATGCAATGAAGCATCGAAATGGAAAAGACAATGCGGTAGACAGCGCGGAATGACAGAAAGTGACAGACGGAGATAGAGAGAAAGGGAAGGAAAGAGCAACCGAGATGGATGATAAGCTGGAATACGAGAAGAGCGAGAAATGGACGAAAGACGTCCTGCTAAAGTCGTATCGATGGATCCCGTTGTCGTTTGTACTTGCATTTATTGTGCTGTGACGACTCTCTCCTATGAGAGACGGCGCGAAAGAGAGGGCTGCTGCCAAAAAAGCGAAGGAGAGTTTCACGCAACAGGCATGAGAAATATCCGAGAAGAGTGTCACGAGCAGACGCGTCTAAACATCTCGTCATTGTAGGAATGGTATTGCGAGAGCGAGACGCATCGCCGCACCTAAAATAGCATTCTGAAAATGTTGGAGCATTGGAGCTGCACAACTTCAAGTATAAGAAGTGAGAAAATTATCGAGAAGCTTTTATTCATTTAATTGTTGCCAATCTAAATCTTGATAATGTAACAAATAAATTTCATAAATAAAAAAAAACAGGATTACTTGCAATACACTTTCGCATTTATCAACGTGCGTTATAGTTTTCACATTTACTTAAACTAACCCAAGACTTTTGGATAATCCTCGTCATGTTTGCTATTCTGTTTCTCGAATCAGTTAAATCGCAGTTAGTGTTAACCGATATTTATGGTGTTCCGCGAAACAAAGGTTCGCCGAATTTCCGCGCGGCTTACGAAAGAAAGCAATTAATCGTACAGCTAATCAAAACGAATGACCTGCGGAAGAGCGGCGCTCTATACCGGTCAGGCCGACACAATAGAGCCGACAAGGCCTCCGGGTTACCTACTTTTAATTGCGAGCACGTTTTACGCTCGACGGAGCGCGCGCCGCACCGGACGAGCTATAAATTTCCAACCCGAGCGCGTATCCCCGCTGCAACCACAAAACTAATTAGTCCGGCAGTAATTAATCTTTCATCTACAGCTGGGCGACGCGTCTGTCTATCGTCTCTCGAGTATGTCGAAGCGATCGCCGCGCGATTTCGTATCGCTTCGGTGAAACGATCGCTCGAAGCCTACTTAGAATCGTTACTCGATATTGCGATATCATTCCGATACTGTCTCGACATCACAGGTTTCTTTAAGAACCACTTATTGTTAGACGGAATACAACATTTGATATCAATAATATTATTTCAATTACTGCGATATCATCTTTCTGGATACCATCTTAACATGTTCGCTATCACGCGTTACACATGTGTGACACATCGATTTCTCGAGAGACTGATGTTAGATATAATGTGATTTAGAATTCTTTAGAATATAAGATATAGGGATCTATAGAAAAATATAGAATTTAGAATATATAAAATCATTTTATTTGGGACACTAGCTGACCTCTTTAATACATTCTATGTGCACACAAATGAAACATGCACTACGTTGAATAAAACTTAAAACTGTAACGTGGTCTGTGGCAAAGGTTTTTCCAATTCGATTGTGGTAGTGAACACGTTAAAACCGCACCTTCTTTTAAGGTTCATTTAGCTTAAATAGGTTTTCACTCACGAGTGAATTCGTCTCGTGCCTCTAATGATGGGTAATTACGACAGCGTTGTCGACTTCCACCAGATTGCCCATGACGATTCCTCGTCCGATTGCATCCTGCGCGAAATTTTACCCACAATTAACCCGACACCGTCGCGTTGCGTCCTCGAATTTCCCTTAAGTGCATTTCGCGTTGTTTATTGTCCCTTAATTGACACAATGCGATAAGATACGCTATCGTCGTCCCACTTTCTAATGCTTTTCGCAATCGCACCGTGGACGCTTACGTAATCTCCCATCTGGGACAAAAAGCCTGAACACGTTTGCTAAATTTCAGCTAACAAGCAAAATTTTTTTGTATCAGCAGACTGAAAAATCAGAACAAGAATGGTACATTTATATGTTTCGAAATATAGTTGCATAAGTAAAAACAAATGCGATTTTATATTTATATATTAATATAATTAATTTAAGCACAATTTGGCGCTTAGTCGCAGAGAATACAATTTTGAATGTAGTATTTTAAAGAAATTATCATTTAAGCACTTTGATTAAATTAATATAGTGATTATGTCACGTAAACATGTAAATATAAAATTATTCAATAAATTAATTCTTTATATAACTTTATGCAACTTTATTATTCACAATTTCTTATTGATGCCAATTAAGAATTTAACGCAAAAAATTCCATTAAAAGTGGCAGAGAAATTATGGAATCCTGAAATGCTTTTACTATAGAAGAAAGGAAGTCTCACAAGCACGTCTACCGCCACGTTGCGATCCAATTAATCCGCCTGATAATTATTTTCTGCCTCCCAAGCGGAGCGTGCGCGCCCGCGCCGGCTTCGTGAGAATACGGAGCGGCGGCGTGCGATCGTAATTATCTGCAGTTTATCTAAGAGCGAAACGAACCCAGGCTCTTATCGCGGAACAATGGCACATCCCTCGCCGCAACGTGGACAATGCACTTCCGGTGTACGTTTCACGCACGCGGGGACATGGACCGGCTCGCGTTTCAATTTGTATCGTTACGTTGCGCCACCGTGATATCTCATCATGTATACATACACATACGATACTGATGCCGGTGTCCGGTAGCAGACCGATAGATGCGGGTCGATTGTGAAAGGGAGAGTCACTCTCCTACCGGGGTACCCCCGATATTTGTATTTTCCTTCCACGAACCCGAACGTGTAAATTTACATAAATCAATATTAATGTATTAGACCGCTATTTACAATACGGAATTTTGTCTAATGCGATGTCAGAGATAAGTTATTTCAACTTTCTCGTTTTATTTTTACATAATTAAGATAATGTTTTGCTGAATTATACGTTGTACTGGCAGATACAATTAATAACTCGTTAAGCATGCGGGTTTGTCGTGACACATACCGTATTAATTAACTTAAAAGAAGTGCCAATTTATTTCCGGGCTATTAAAAGCAAATTTGAGAAAATGCCTATAATTTAATGTATTATTCAAATATGTTATTCCAATCACATATTATACAGAAAAAGAAAGCAGTTCTTAAACTTTCCCATACCTATTTGCTTCCATTTAATTTAATTATTAAGAAAAAATTCAATTGTATTGATTTATATATCCTACGGTTATTTTTTAATTAAAAAAGCACTTCCATTGTTTTTAGTAACAAACTGTGAATTTTTCTAACTTGTCGACCAAAATTGAAAACTTTGTATTCTCCATTATTTAGTAGAACAAATATGACATGTGGTTGAAATATGTATGTCTCACAATCAGAAATATATAAAATATAAATAAAAACGAGAAAAAGAGAGAGAGAGAGAAGAATTTTATTCTCTGTGAGGCGCATAAACGGATGCATTGCCGTACGTTTTATTAGGAAAATAAATTTTTATTAGCATTTCTCTATTCGTTCGTTTAAGGGTCAATAAGACTGGATTAGCAGTGATGCGTCAGCAACGATCGTGAGTAACGGAGGAATGCGCTCGTCAAGTGCTAGAGAATCGTTGACACGATCGCGCATCGGAGCATCGCTATCAATGAACGAGAAGAGAGACGAGGTCGTCGTCGTCGTCGTCGTCATCGCTAACTTGTAGTAGAATTTCTTCCTAGAACTATACCGACGACATATAGATAGCGATTAGTCATCGGACTGATTCATTAATACCATACCAATCGAATTAAGGCCGGGCTTTCCTCGCGTGCATTAAGTGGGTCGACCCTGGATGCTGGTGGCTGATTAGCTCTCTCACGGAGCTGGCTCCCAGCTCCCAGCGTCTCTCTCTCTCTCTCTCTCTCTCTTGCGTCATCGTAGTATCGAAGTCGACGACCTAGTTTTTCTCACTTCTGAGGTCAGGCATTGGAGGAGCGTAAAGGGGTCTTCCACCCCTGCGAAACGCTCTCGTTCGCTTACATCGTGTTCATGTTTCACGTTAAAATTTTACCCACCGGATTTTACCTCGTAAATATTAGATATTCATTTTGTGCAAATATGTAACGATAAATATGGATAAATATGTACAAACAATTTGCGAAATATCTTTTATATTATTCACTAATGAGGCATTATATAAAACTTAATTTTTAAAATAATTAACATATTTTAAATGTTGAATTCTCTAGGATATTTTATTGAGTTCCTATCATGGATGTTTCTATTAAGATTGTTTTCCACAGATCTTGTGCACGTTATGCTCTCGGATAATTGTTAATTGCAATATTATATATTAGCGTAAACTCTGAAGTTAAAGTGACAATTAAGGGTTGTAGATAGATCGAATTGTGCCGTGATTATGGCGCTTTCATTCTCATTTTGACGAGTTTATTTTCCAATGTCAATCGAAATTTCTGGTGTAGCTTAATAAAACGGGTCACCGATATTTATAGGATGGTACCAGGGTGCTCGCACAATCCAGGGTATACCAGAAATCGATGAGTTTTCGTGCGCGCTCGTAAAAGGCAAGCAGTTTCCCTTTTCCCCCGCAAAATAATAAACTCCCTCTGTACCCAATGTATTTCAGTATATTGAGTGATAAATATTATGTTGCATATATAATAAATTCCGTACGAGTTTCTGTCTTCGCTATAAAAGAGCTTCGCGTAATGTAGTAAAAAGGAAAAAAATTGCTGTCATAATCTTTTTAGTTCTATTTGTTGGCGAGTTTCTTACAAACTATTTTTTATAGACGATGTTATTTTACAATTAATGATCAGTCAAAAATAAATATTAATAAAACGAGATCAATCTCTTTCAATAAACAAAGTGTACACCTACAAAATAAATGTCGATCTTACGATTACTTATATCGTTTCCTTTTTCTCTTATTTCCAGAACAATGAACGGACCAGTCTATGCGTCATCTTGTCCCGCATTGCAGTCGAATCTGTCGCTACACAGTTCATCCTATTACAGCGAATATAGCGGCACCACGCGAAGACGACTATCTTCAACGGGCGAGGCGGATACTTCCGCAACGTCGAGTTACGAGGGTAGTGACAGCTCCGAGAACAGCGACGAGTCTCGTCTCGATCCGGTTAGCCAGATGGAACGAGAACAACTCGAAACTTTCTTCCGCGGATTAAAATCGCAGGTAAGCTTTGTACGAAACGCGTTGATTAGAAATAACAAATTAAACAAATTTCTATAATAGAAGACAAAATCATACATATACATAATTGCTACAGAATAGGACTGTAAGTCTGAATACGTTTATGATACGTCGTTTAAGGGATAACGTTTCGTGCTTGGCAGGTATTCGTCTGTGAATCACTGGCGAACCTGTATCTCGGTAGCGCTTCTCAGACCGAGAGGTGGGAGCTCCGTTTCACCGGAATTCCCGTGGTGGTTCTGGATCTTGGGGAGACACGATCAAGATCCAAGAGACGGATTCAAATCTTGCTGGCAGAACGCGGCACTTGCTTCACCCTCTGGCGCGAAACTATTGACAACCTCTCATCGTACAAGGTAAATTACCATCGTTGATTGTTCAAGCTCAACACAAGCCTGTCTCTGTCGATATGTTTTCAAAACGGAGATTATTACAAATGTATAATATTATTGCGTGAAACATATATGACGCTCGATATTAATTATCAGTGGCAAATAATTAGCATTCAATCTCAGGCTACAATGTGAAATTCGAGACTCGATGGCAGACTGCATGATAAATAATTCATTTACGCGTTCGAGCTTCTTGTTTATCTCTCGTGTTAAATAGATTACAGCGAGCTATGTTACAAAGCGGATTAAATTTCAGCACCGAACATTTAATGCCGTTTTGAATTTCTTGCTCGTGCTTGTCAGACGAAATAAAACACAAGTGCTCTGAATCGCAAATGTATTTTTTTAAATCTTCAAAGCAACGAAGGGATTGCTCTTTGTAGAAAAATGTAACTTGCATTATATTACCTAGCTTCGCATTCTATAAGGTAAGAGCCCTCGAAATGTTTACAGGTGTCGGGGCCAGCTTTTCACACGATGTGTCTCTCGTCGGATCACACGCGCTTGGCCGGGCTCAGCTTCGACAATTCAAAGGCAGCGAACGATCTATGGCAACATATAGAGCGTCTCGTGTCCTGCCCGGAGAACATCAGCCTGTCGGCGCCGGGCAAGAAGAAGAAGAAGCCAGTGCAGAAGAAGGTGGTGCTGCCGGCTAAGAGCAACATCAGTCAGCCATGCCAGTTCCAGCACGTGACCAGTGTGGATGCGGCCGATCGTTCGCGTTACTTCTCGTTGCAGACATTGGTACCGGCGCTGAGCGAACTGGAGAGCTCGTTGGAGGCGAACTTCTGAGACAAGTCCGACGCCTTCAAGCTCTCATAGAATAGAATCGACGCAGCGCGGCACCCGACTCCCGCCTTCTTCCCCGGAAGTAATCCCACCGAGGAAGAAGGATCTGGTTAATTTCGCGTGCGGGAGAAACAGATCAAGTCTAGGAGAACTCGCACACGGGGGTCTCGGATCGCGCGAATGTATTGAGAGCTGTCGAAGGGAGGCGAACGCTGGAAGGCGACACCGCGGATTTCATCGAAAATCCTTATATCTTCTTGCTCTTCCTCCGAAGTAGTTGTAGAAGGTCTAGGACCCAAGACGGGGAGGAGATATATCGACGAAGCTTTAACGACGACGAAAAGAGAAGGCGGGATACTTTTCCTCGAACAGCCCTCGCGGCTCCCGTAGTTTTACTCGGATTCATCTTTATCTTCTCTCGTGTCCCACCCGATATAATCAGCCAACTAGTTGGTAAGAGTTAACGATTAAGTAAGACGCGCTGAATTCCGATTTCCGCGTTATCCCTGTTCTCGCGCGCATCGACCGGATCAGCGTCGTCTCGAAACGAGGAGCCGAAAAGCTGAACTCGAAGGACCTGGCCTCGAAGAGGCAAAGAAGCGCGGAGCAATCGTGACGCGACAAAAGAAAGGTGTCTTTCCCCAAAATAGACTAATCCGTTAGTGTCACGCGCGCGAACTACGAGATCGTCCGCAGGCCAAGGCGGAACATTTATCAATCCTTCTGAGCACTCTCGAGAGTGACTGCGATTGATGTTCGCGACTGCGAATCCTGACTGTAAAGCCCCGGGCGAAACAGAAAGTATCCCCGAGGCTCTCTGGTGAGACTCTTCGAGTCTCACGTCGCACACCGTTCCACTCTCTTCCTCTTCGAGGAGTCCTTCGAGTCGTAACTATCGATGTCGTGAGATTTATTATAGACGCAAAGAAAGTCTCTATCAAATGTATAAATGATCTATTCGTGATAAACGTTCTCGTCCGGAGAACGCTTTTGATAGATTATTTCATTATCATTAATGTGCATCGCACAAATATCTGGTGTTAAACTTTTAATTTCTGGATAAAAGTAGGACAAGAAATTCAATCAAAATGAAAATTGAAGGTGATGATATAAATGGTAGAAGTAAAGATTTGTTTTAATTACGTATATAAAATACATTCACCGCCTTTTTATTTCGTGTAAAATAGAGAAATTTTTGTTTATATTTTTATTTTGCGTGTACGAATATATTCCACGTGTACGTATTTTAAAGGATCTTTAGAGATTCAAAAAAACAGTCTTATCGCACCTGCAATTCGAATGCGGCGATGTAATGTGAGGGGAAGAACAAGCGCTTTCGTAATGGAATGTCAAAGACGCGAAACCTTGACACGAAGACCAAACAGCGAAGCATGCGATTAGAAAGAATTATGCAAATTATATGCAAAATGTATTTCCGGGGACATCGTATCGGTTGTATACACATTGTTGCTATTCACTGCGGAAAGAAAGCTTTCTCCCCGGCGAGTGAAGGACTCGTATACGGCTTGTAATTAACGGCGCGCGCTGCCACGGTGAAAACGGCATCAAAGAGGCTTTCAAAGTACACGATGTGAATAATTGCGACAAAATCGTCATTACGACGTAATTAAGTTTAATGCTTTCCCGACTGCATTTACCATAAAATGTCAATAACTTCACGGAGAAAGACTTAACAATGGAATGGCATAATTATCTTCAATTGAAGGACAAATCAATTTGCTTTACTGTTGATTAAAGAAAGGCCTCCCAATTCAACTAATTCATGTGTTGCAGCAACGTGGCTTAGTATAGTAATTCAAATACTGTTAGACAAGATGTCAAAGAAAAGAATTGACACCGTCGAAAAAAAAGGAGCCAATTCTTCATAACGTAGAATGTTAACGTAAAACATTTCATTGACGTCTCTATATTGTGGATAATTATAAGTACGCAATATTGATGCGCGATTTCGGTGAGCGATATAGGAGTCGATAAATCAAAGAACGAAATACTGCCGAACAATTGAAATACAAAATAAGCTGTTTAAGATTAAGAGCAACGGCGAATACTGGAAACAAATATTGTGCCAAAACGTACTTGAGCCTATAAGAGAGCGAGTTTTAATTCATTGATATTTGAAGGAACCGAGTATCATGCGCTTCCATTTGACACAAGACTTGAAAAGCCAGTCCATTACATCGTAATTAAGATTATTGCAACAAATTGACCAGCGTGTTTCCAGTAGGCTCGTAACGCTCGCGTAACACATTACGATGTTAATTAGATTACTAATTAGGTAGAATTAGTCGGATTGTGTGACGTGTTCATCTATAACAAATCCTACTTCCTACCCCTCGAGTCGTTAATGTGTCCGTAGATTTCGGTAGAAATTCTCGATCTTGTTGTCGACAACGTGTACGCTCGATAAAATGTTAAACTATGAAGATCTACAATCATCAATTCTATCCAAGTGAAATAATATTAAAGAATTGATTTTTAAATAGACGTTCTTGGGTCAAACTGGAACGTTTTATGTCGTAGTAAAAATATTTATTATCCTTGCAAGGATAATTTAATTTTATGTCGAATACGAATCGGTTATGTCTTTTTAATTTTATACTGAAATCTCATTTTAACCGACTTCATTAATCTTTCTTTCGTATTATTTCACTTAGACGTACTTGGTCCATAGCTGAAAATGTGAAGATGAGTATTCTTCCCGAGAAAGTCGCGCGCGAGAATGTCGTTTTACGACGTTCGTAAGAAGACTGGTTTCACGATTCCGCGAATGTAGGCACAGTTAACAATAGGTACCTATGTAGTAATAGTGGTCATTAAAACTTGATTTTATCCTTAGGATTATCTATACGCGAACGTCTCTTCAGCGTCATCCTCGTTTACATCGCTTCGAAACTTCCGTTTCGCTGGGCGGAGAAACGCGCACGCGTGTTTCGCTTTATATCCATTGCGAATCAAACTTTTTAACGATTAAGATTAATTAGCGCGTCAGTACTATCTAAGTTAGGCTCGTTCGGAGGAATCTTTTACTGTATTATCTGATTGTGAGACGTACGTAATGCTTTCCGCAGGATTTATACGCACACTTTGGTCAGTGAGTCGTAAGTTTCTTTCAGGAGAAGATCTGGGCGAATATTCTAGGCATTTCAATAGATACCGTAACTTCGAATTAATACTAATTTCATTATCTACGACTGTGATATAAATATATGTATTTGTATCGTTACGTTCCGTAACATGTATCCGCATTAATCAATCACTTGGAGATATAAGTTTATGAATAACCAATGTAATGATAATTATTGTGCTAATAAATAACGTAACTTCATGAAACAAAATACTTATCTGGATTTATTGTCGATTTATCACCTTTTCAAAAAAATTTCATGTAAGCGTAGCTTCTGCAATTATTATTAACTAATGATAATCCCCAAATTAATTAAAGACATTTTTTTCTACATTTTTTAAATTAAATGTTCTTGAAATAACTTTATTTCCTCTGATATTTTTTATACGGCCAGAGGATCATTGTAATTAAGTGCAACTATCTTTTCAATCTCTCTTTCTTTAACTAAGTAACATATAAATGAAAAATAAACTTTAGCTTCCGCTATCCTGTTCCATCTATATCAAACACTGTCTATAGGTATATAGGTTTTATTCTTATTATTATTCTTTAATTTATTATTCTTAGATCAAGTTGCATCTTTCCACTTTTCCTCAAACGTTTATTGCTTTGTCATTTTACTATCAAATGTGTTAAAGAATCCGTTATTTTAAGTTTTGCTAAATGACTCGCTGTGCAGGTCAATTATTAGATATCTATATGCGAAATTTTTTATTTTATTTTTTAATTTAATTTCTCCTAGTATACCATGCATGTTTGTCTTGGCTCATTAGATTTTATTTTATTGCTTCTTATTTTAACATAACATCTGTCGAGAAGGATATTCGTGCACGACGAATATTTTAAAAGAGTATTACCATTATTCGGTATCACACATTTGCTGTAAGATAAAGACACGGATCGTTGAATAATAAGTTCGAAAGATTATACAGAAACCAACTTTATCGAATGGCGTTGCTGCTCACTATGAGAATCTTGTACCCGACAATATTTATCCGATATTTCACCTATAATTACTAAACAATGTAACATTTTATAATTGGACTTTATCAATAAAAAACTAATTTTTTTTAATAAATAAAACTGTTAAACTGATATTACTGTGCTTCGTATTTTACCTTTTTAATGTCAGACAAAAATAAAAACTCCGCAAATTCTTTTTGTGGTTGCATTATTCAACTTAATATCACTCTCGGGAATCTTATTAATAATTGTTTTAATTAAATATAGAAGATGCCATATTTGATCGGGCTAGATCTTGGTAGCCTAATAATAATATTTATGTGTGAATTTTGTATGCTTTTTCCAATGTAGCAAACTGGGTTTACTGTTCCAAGTTCCAACAGAAAAACTGTGTTTCAAAATTAATAAATAATCGGCGAGCAGTTTGTTTAGTTAGAAAAAGAATACAAAATTTACATATTAGAAATATTAGGTACCAAAATCTTATTCGACCAAAGATGGCATCTTCTCTATTTAATTATAAAATTTATATCGGTCCAATATTACTTATTATTAATGAATTATTAATAATGTTAAATTTTTAATTTTATTGCTTCGGAAGAATGGAAATGGAGAAACCGATATAATATCGATGCGCATCTAATAATCATGTTTTATGCGGGCATTATTCGTTATGAAAACCGATACTTGAACGCCTGTAGTTGCACGAGGGATCAATAAATTACGAATACATGTATCAACGATATTTTCTCCGTATCGATCTGCGGCGAATAAATCATATAATGGCCCGCAAATATATTACCGCGCACCACCGCCGAAATCGCGATACGTATCTACCAGGGAATCCCGCGTTTTGACGTGCTTGTATTTTGTACTCATCACCGTATAGGAGGAGACCGCCTATGTATCTGGGTGCTCCAGATAGATGCGTCCGATATGGAGATCGGTCGGTTGTCGAGCTGGGTCCCGAACCGAGTAATGAGAGACCCAGTGCCGCCTCCCGTGTATCTCGCCCTCCCTTGTTTATGGGAATCATTGGATTTACATCGGAGCGATCGAGATCGTGTGGGTGGATCTCGAAGGAGCGTATACGCGAAAGAATGGATGGAAACGATGCGCACTTGCTCTCACATGTCAGACGTACGAGAAAGTATCTTTAAGTACGATGGCCCTTAAAAAATGTTAAGAGTATCGTAGGAAACGGTAAATCTATTAAATTAAACAAGAGTCGAAAGAGAGAAATAAAAATATTCTCTTTCAGAATAAACTGTTCATTTGAGACGTGGTATCCATGATAAGTTTCGGGTTTCCAGCAGACATAATAATAGTTAAAAGATATTAAGGGAACTACACGGATTCGGATACAAATGTACTTCCCAGACAACATAAAAGTTTGGTTTCGCTAAATGTATTAAACAAAAACCGCGAAACATAACATGCAGAACAATATTCGCGGTCAGTTATTCATGTGTAGAAAGAAAATCCTGTTGTTACAGTTCTTTTTGTTTCGTTCTAGATATATAAAATTTAACTGTTCTGGAAATTTAACTCGCGTATATAATTTATATATTATTTTGTAAAAAAATCATTTTTGTCTCTCTCTCTCTCTCTCTCTTTCTCTCTCTCAAGAAACAGCGCGTTTCGTATATTAACATTAGTATGCTGGTATGTTGGTACTCACTGATTCCTCACTGTGATTATTCGAGCGGCGAACACCATCGACGGTATCTTCGAGAAGTTAACGATCGGCCAATATTTTAGGCCTCATTCTCCATGAACCAATGAATCGATGTCACAACGGCGATATTCACTAAAATAGAAAAAAAAAGAAACTGTTAAGTAAAGAATTCGAAACGCTTGATTCTCTATTTGGATTTTCCTTTCTAAAAAAAGGCATGTTAAGTCGATAGGTACTCGCATATCTCGAAGTTTTTTGTTGCCGCTTTTCCGTGATGCCAATTGGTTCTCTCGCTGCGCTTACTTCATTTGCAGCTGTCATCGTATATTTTGACAGTTGTGTGTATCAAGAAGTTAATAGTGTAATAGTAATAGCATAATGTTAAAGCTAAATAGCGCGCGCGAAGCGCGCGTCTGTGGTGTCTAGTAAATGTAAAATAAGCGATGAGATATTTAATGTTGTTAACGTTGCTAATTTCAAGGATATATACGTATGATTTTGCGTCAAAGCGCACAATCGTTGAATATGCATGGTCGACATTTACATGATGTTTACGTTAATTGCGCTATGCAGCAAAACTCTTAATATAAGCTCAATCAACGCTAGATGAGATGTGCTTTTATAGACACGAGTATAATTCGTGCGAAAGTACATATAACTAGTAATCGTTTTCATACACGTCTAATAGCTCATCTAACATCTTTTCGGCTATCTATAAATCCTAATATAAATCGTCTTACTATTTTTTTTTAACAAATAAATGTTTCTTTAACTAATAAATTGAAGCTGATCTTTAATCTTTACATGAAATTTAAATAAATAAAAAGAGACAAAGATGAGTCTAAAAAAAAAATTAAAAATGTCTCTCTTCAGATTTGATTACCGAAGAAATCGAGTCGTTCGTAATCACGTATTGGAGAAACTATGAATTCGCAATTACGTGAGTCGATTTTCCCGCGCTAAATAGCACATTTGTTTTACGCGGCCGCAGAAAAAAAAACGAGAATCGCGTGGGCGATTCGTTTATGTGCAATTTGCAATTCTAAAGCCCACACCTCGTCACCTCATCAAAGAGTTTCCGGTCACGGTTCATTGGCGCGAGATGAGTCTGAGCTGGTTCGATCGTGCGGTGCGATCGATTAGCACTTCGTACATTGCTGACGAACAAGCGGCTAATTATTCTTCGACGAGGCGCGGATTGTATGCAAAAACCGCGTCGGTCGTCGCACCCGGAATTGCAAACGGACTCGGACACGACTGTCGCCGTCGCTGGCGCTGGTTCAATTCGGCTGACGTTTCGTTCGATTCTCTTGTCACAGCTCAAAACCCACATTCCTAAACGAGATAGCAGATCATGCGACGTGAAACCGCATTAACATTCTTATCACGTCGTATGCGACGACCGGCTTTGTCGTCAACGTCCCGCGATGCATAGCGAAAGTAAGGATGAAGCGGTATTGAATTGTTCTCATTTCAAAGTGTTGGAAAAAACTAAGAAGCATTACACGCAATTTATGCAAATCCCAAAGCGCGCGCTGCGCTGTAAGCCGGCTTATAAAGAAGAAACTTTGTTTTCCGTTTAATACTTTAAAAATTGAAATTCTTCATCTCATTTCGGTCCAGTTTACTGTGTGCGTGAAATTTCATACCGCCGTTGCAGAGATTCAGGCGTGCCTGATAAACGTTTGGAGTTTATCGCGAATAACGTAAAATATATCGAGATTCGAGATCGCGATGCCGGCACAGAGTTTCTGCCGCAAACGCGAAGCGGAACGTTCATCATTTTCAACGGCTGCAGATTTGAAAGCCGCCTTTTCGCAACGCCAGATCAATCCTCGATTCCCAATTCGTCGAAGAGACCGCCACGATCGATCTCAGCGCGGCGGGACCATCGTAAATCGTTCGCGAGATTAATCTCGCGGGTCGATCCGCGCCAGTGATCACGATCGACTAGCACGCTAAGCTCTGTCGTAGATCTCACTTGAATTTACGATCCGCGCGTCTCTCGGTCTCCTCGCCGAAAAAAGATCCGCTTCTCGCACGATCGCGGAATGCGCGGCATTTTGTGAAATTCGTTGTCGTTGTCGTCGTCGTCGTCGTGCGCGACACACGACGAGAAAACATGACGACATGCAATCATTTTTATATTTCATACTCGTAACGCATTTCCGACGTATCACCGAAAAGCGAGTGAAAAATCGTAATATATACTTAATAATTTACTTTAACACAAAAATCTCGCAGATATTTTCGAATATCTATAATGGATATTATTTAAATGCTGAGTTCTGGATATCTTTTAATGTTATTGTTGTTTGTTACCGTAAAAAGCTATATATATTTGTAACAAAAAACATATATTTTACTAATTACGTTATTGCATAATATTATTGCCGAAAACTGATGTTTATTTTAAAAAAGCTATCGTAAAAGTATCGATAAAAACCATTACGAATATGATGTTTATTTGAATGTTGAGGAAGTAAATAGATATAAAGTGGAAATACATAATTGAAACCGGCATATATCTTAATTAAATTTGCACTTGAGAGATATACATATGTTTTGAAGCATTTCTGGATATATGACGCGTACGATCTCTCTGGAGACCTACAACGATTATTCAGAGACCGACTTCAAACGCTGCAAATAAGCAGACCGACGCAACATCATCAGAGAGTGCGGTCTTATCCTGATGTCAAACCAAATGCGCATCGCTAACTCTTAGCAGACCTAATATTAAGCTTCTCCGGCGGAAGCAGATTCTTGCAGCGGTAATCATGTCTAAATCTTAATTACGTTGATATAACATGTGATATAACGAAGTCAGTCGCTCAAAACGCTAAACTGGAAGATATATTAAACGCTACTAAAATATTCATGTCAGAATCGCTCGCTGGTTGGAAACATCTCTTGCATTTCGAGATTAATGAGAATTGATGTATCAGATGTGAAGAGACGTAAAGATATAGACTGATGGGACGGCGGAACCATTTCGTTGCTATATCTATATTAGCACGACATCTCACTTCTCCAGACTGTTCATGAATAATTTGGGGGAAAGAGAGGGAGGTTGCTGAAAGATTCAAGCTGTCTGGATATCGGGCACGTCGTCGAATGTGCCCGAACTTTTGTTCATCATATTCGTTTTAATTAAACACGAACGATCGGCGTGACGTTGCGCGTCACGATTGTCGGAAAGCTGTGTCGGGACGAGGAATGGATCGAATGCGAACTCTAGTCTAATTAATAATTGTTATTGGATGGAGAGACGGAGAGACAGAGAAAGAGAGAAAGAGCCAAAAATTGTAGTTTTTTTTGGAGTATCCGATAAACGCGCGGAATAATTGAAACTTCAATTTGAGACCTAACCGCGCTCTATGATTATTGTCGACGTTTTTCTCTTCCCTTCTCTTTCTCTCTCTCTCTCTCTCTCTCTCTCTCTCTCTCTCTCTCTCTCTTTCTCTCTCTCTCTCTTTCTCTCTTTTTTCGAGAGCGTAAATTCATTTTTCAAGTAGATATTGTATCGTGGTCTTCCATTATCGATATCTACCGGGTCGTCCTTTTTCTTTCTATCCGATTTCGCAGAAAACTAGTAACTCACTGCAAGCTCATATCTCGCGGCGTTAAATATTATGTTGTCCGACAGATAAGTGATATTGTCAGTTCATTTTGCAAAGTTACTTAATATATTCGAAATTGAAGACTATAGAGTCTTAAAATTATTGACTTGTTTTATATCTCTGTCTATAAGTATATATTTCGATTTTTACTAGAGCGACAATTGAGAATTGAATGTAACAGATCTGATTTCAAAGAACAGAGATATCCAATAAGGAATATAAAACCCTTTATATACTTCAATATATTTTACTTATTCTTTGCAGAAAATTTATTGAAATTTATTAAGAAATTTACTATTCTGAAAATTTATTGTTTAATATTGACAGTTTTATACCGCGATATATTGCCATAAAGTATAGCACATTAAGGCCGATATGTTTCATTGAATAAATAAATCTCGCAATCAATCGTGAACAATGAATGATTCTTGCCGTGGACATCGCTCAGACAATAATGTCAATACAAACGCATTAATATCGTGTGCAAATCATACATCAATATCGAAAAAAAATCGCGATGTTCTGTGATAAGAAATAAAAGAGAAGTAATAATTTAAAAATATAAGCTAAAATCTTAGAAATTTATATGATACCTACAATATACTTCATCACGAAAATGTATTATACATATTATATGAATAAGAAGAGCGATGCCCAAAAAGAAAAACGACGAGTTTCAGTAATTAATCCTTTAACCACCTACGATATAATTATCTCGCTAAGTCAAGATAACATTTTGGACATAATACCTCGCATTATTTAATAATTTCGAGCAAAATAAATAAATCGACAATCCGCTAGCATTTAGTAACACATATTTTAATCTGAAAGTGATCCACATGACTGAGAGAGTTCCGAGAAAGCAACGATGTACGGAAATGCGCGCGGTATTCTCGTGACACACGTCGCGGTTTAGATTGTATAACTTCGTAATTTAGTGAGACGAGTGTTGCAAAACTGGGTTGCATTATAATTGGATAACCCGTCTAAAGTATCCTTACACAGCAGACTGACGGCGCAGAGGATCCGCACGAAACGTACGTAATCTCGACGGATTTTGCAGGCAGGCTTAACCGGACAGTTCCGACCTAAAGCGAGCGCATCTTAAGCCTCACTTAACTGACCATAAATTTGCAACAACTGCAAATACACGCCGAGATGAACACACTTATAATTCCTTATCACGAGAAGATGTTAAAAACGTTATTTCATTTTCAGTCGACTGTAAGACACACGTAAAACAAAATTTTTTCTCGGTCTGTTTTTTCTTCTTGGAGTTTGGAATTCGTGGAAATATATTCTTTCCCCGAAGTTCGCGCTTGCCGAGTTTCTCGCCAAGTTTATAGGGTCAACGGCATTTTCGCGAGATGCCGTGGCAAAAGAAGGAATCCGGCGATAATCGCGCGACAGGAAGCAGTCGACGTGCCGGGCACAAGCACGAGCGAGTGCCGCAAAGGAGACGCAAGTATCAACCTGCTTGCCGTCGATATCGCTACGAGGAATCGGTAAGCCGTCAGTGTGTTTCTGGAACTCACGTACCATTCAGACAGCGACTCGGCCTTCGTTTCTTCTTTCTGTCATCGAGAGATCGCCGATCTAAGCAAGCGTTGAACAGGGACGTCAGCGGTTCCCGTACTCGCTCGCTCGCGGTGCATCCCGCGATGCATTCAGACGCGAGAGTTAAGCGCATTACTCGACTGCCGCTCACTTTGGCGACGGAAATTAGTTTAATCGTCTGCATGATGAGCTTAGACGACTACGTGTAAATGTGCGTGCTCATCGTTAAAAGATTTTCACTGAATACCACTTTACGTTGCTTCGCATTATTAGATCTAACGTCTTAGAGGTCGTGATGTTACATGCAACGGTTTTTTTTTATTTTTTGCGAAAATTAAGTTACTTAGAGTGAAAGAGCATGGTTAACAGCAATGGTATTCGTTATCACATCTTTGTACATAAAATTCAGAATCGATTTGAAAATAAAATTGTTGTATGCATTTCTAAAGTTTGTTAATCTGTCGCATTTCTTTTCAATTATTTATACATTGAAAGATATTTATGTTTCGCTATTAAACAAGTAAACTAATTAATCAATTTAATTGATTTTTTCGTTAATTTTTTTTAACAGAGCAAGATTCGTGAGAGGCGTGCAATTTCCGGAATATTCTTTCGTGTATTTTCTTTCAAGAAGGAATCCCCCACGCATGAGTGTAATTCGCTGGCAAATGCATCGCAGGAAGGAGCACGTCGTCGGCAGATTCTAGAGATAGCCTAATCGGATTCATTACCGCACGTCATCTGCTCAGGCTATAGTAATAGTCCGCTTTTCTTACGAGCATTTCGATGCTTTCACGGTCGTTCCCTGGACTTAATTATACGCGCGACGGTGTATACACACAGACACTCTCTAGAATTTCACTCTGCGAAAGACCGGCCAGTCGCGTTCCGACTGTGTCGACCGGCAGTTAGCTACATTCAGTAATGCGTTACTTGCGCACGCACGTACGCGTGCATGCGTGCACGCACATTCCTCGTTAAAAAATGCGCTCATCGAATTCTGGTTTACCTCGCGAAAAATGCGTTGTTATTCGGATCTCCGAGATAAGTGCCCGAGAAACTAGAAACTCTAGATTTTTAAGCTTTTTTAAATATTTGCCTACTTGTTTCTTTATTATTTCTGCGCTTTCTTAATAGTACAGGAAAGATATGTTTCTTTTTTAAGAATAACATTTCAAGTTACACTATCTCATTTATCATGCTAGTCTACGTTTAAAAGCTGATACAACGTTTTTGACATGTTTCTATTAGATGCTGACATAAAAATTGTGCATTTGTAGACAAGAAACATTGTCTTCCTCGCCTGAATTTCATTTGGTTGAAAAATGGGAAATTAATCTTGATAATAAAATTATACACAGTAAAAAATCGTGCGTCCAAATGTTAAAATTGTCTTGTGTTACCAAGATTTGACTATTATTTCAATGTAAAATTAACATACAACAGCTATGTTATTATTTTCGTAACATTTTCATGTGTTATATTTATGTCAACGTGATAACTAACACTTTATGTATGTCATTTAGAAATTGAATATTATTTTGAGTTTTTTTAACATAATTATTTCAAAAAATCAAAACGTCTTAAAGTTATTTTAACATAAACAAAAGCTAAAGTAAATCTTCAAATAATCGTAAACTTTGACGTATAAGATAATCAAATTTACTAAAATATGCGTTAATATAACTCAAAATAAAATGTATAATATACATTTCGTAAGAGTTACATTAAATCAGACGAAGCAAAATGTTATATCGACATTTTGTACAAGTTATTTTTACATTATACTTAAAGTTAAAAGAACACATATATAAATGTAAAATATAGTGTCAATAAATTAACATTTCTAATTTATCAACAAGTAACACATGATAAATGAGTTATTTTAACATAAAATTTAGAGTGGACTTTATGGGACATTTGAAAAATGTTACGATTAACATTTTATTTTTTACTGTGTACATACATGTATATATCTCTCTCTCGTTCTCTCTTTTGCATTTTGGTCATCAAACGGAAATAATGCCAAGCATCTCGCCGTGGAAATTAATTGACCGAAGTTCATTTGCGTCACGCACGATACATTAGAACGAAGTTTAAAGTGAATGTAAACTTTGAATTTCTCTTGGGATTGCGCTCTAATTATGTCTCCCATGAGACCGCGTCACTTACGTCCGGCTATTTGCTATCGCGAATTATTTGCGTGGTTATCCTTATATCTCAATTCGACTATATAATTATATTCCTCGACATTGTCACAGTTATATAAACAGTACTCGATATCGCAAATCAATTTATTCGTATTGATGTGGATGTAATTACACCATTCTAGTATTCAATAATTAAACTAGTATATTAACAGTCGCACAAATATGCTAATTCACTAATTGTACTAAAATGCATTCTAAAATATATCATGAACCGGCTTCAAAACGATCGATCCTTCATAAATCTACGGATAGAAATATATACCTTTTATTTCCCTAAATAACAACAATATATAAGCATTAATAAAGTCATAAATCCTTTGCAAGCTATTAGAATGTACGATTGGATTATTAGATTGCAAGAATCATATTTTATTATTAGCTTTTATTGCAAAGCGAATAAAATTGACACTTAAACTGACTTATTACGCTAAAATTATTTTAATGTACATAGCCATACATATCATTTCTGGGTGACGCAAGAATGACGCATTTAATTATTTCTTCTATCTTTTGTATATGCGTCTCTTACCTAATTAACTTGATCTACGAAACATTTATTTATAATGAGGAAATGAGAGATAACATCAAAGAGCTGCGTCCCTTCCAGTCCCTTAACGATTAATTACTACAGCTGCAAGTGTGCAAAACAGTGCAGCGTGCCGACGTCCATCACGACAAAGAAGAACGTTTTATTAGCATTACATCCATCACGTAATATTTCTCTCTGATCTTATCGACTGTTTGTCGACTCGTTTACTATGTCGTAATGTTCCTCACGATCCGTCCGTTGCGTTGATCACTGTTGTTCATTGCGGCGATAAAGACAATTTATTGTCATCATGCGTTTTACAAGGCTTTAATTGATGATAAAAGACTCATGCACGCAGGCTAATTTCACGAGTCGCACGACGCCCGTAATATAATTTTACGTCGTGGCCCAACTTTTATACGAATAATAGAAATAAACACAATTAAGAATTTTTAATTGACTATATACTGGCAATGATTATAATCGTGGCAACGATTATAATCGTCGTGACAAATCGTCACCGCGTTTCGACCAAGGATTCTGGTCATTTTTTTTAAATTGATGTAATTTTAGATGCTTATAATATAAGCGTCTTAATTAAATAATTAAATTCATTGCGAAAAATATTACCTCAATTACATCAATTTTAAAAAAAATGACCAGAATTTTTGGTCAAAACGCGGTGACAATTTGTCACGACGATTATAATCGTTTCCAGTATATAGTCAATTAAAAATTTTTAATTGTGTTAATTACTCTCTGGCAAAGTAAATGAGAATAAAAGCCTGGTTTAACGGACTGCAGTAGATGAACGGTTTGTTGAATTTCATAATATTCCTGAAAAAGAAACAAAATAACGTAACGTTCGTTTACAAAGTTGATTAGATAAAACAATAAATTAAAAAAAATCTAAACCAAACTAAAGTTTACCTTAGTTTACCTTGTTCCGCTCTAATTTTTTAATATCATTAATTAATTTTCTAAAATAATTAGGTTAGCATAATATTGTAATCTAGCGCAAAGTAATCTTTTCAGACGCATTATAATGCGTTTATTATACGTAGCGCAAACAGTATACTTATGACCGTAAGTTACGTGCACGCGAGTGAAAAGTGTCGGCTGAATAAAGAATCTCAGAATCGAGTGGAAATAGTCGAGACGAAACGTGAATGCGGACACGAAAAGATAAAATGACTTATTCCGTTTATTTTTAACTGCACATCATCGATTTAAGATCAAGCCGTTTTTCGCGTAAAGTTTCTCAATTATTCAGTTAGCGCCAAAGCAATGGTAGAAACTTGCTTCAAAAATCTATTGCAAATTTGATGACCAACTTTGCTATCTTAAATAATGCTCGTACCTCGCTGCATTAGTATCTAAATCTCAGACGGGCGCGTGTATGTACGTGGCGCAAATCGCAAAACAGATATTTCCCCGCAGATATACCGTAAAGGCGGTTCCGATCGGATTCGTCCCAATCTTCTTGAGTGCAACTGCCTATAAACTCCGCAGAATCGTGCTTCCTCTTGCGACTGAAATATGACATTTGCATGCGAACGCGACGTTTTACGGAAGCTTCCGCACGAAGTAACGCGAATAATTCGCCACGAAATTCGCGGGCGAGAACACTTTCGGGGGAGAATCGATTTTCCTTTTGGAAAACTTCGCATTTGAATTTATGTATCGCCAATCGAACGCGACAAAAGAAGAACGTTTTATTATAGCAATCGTCGAACGGCTCTACAACGATCCCAAAAGATTAACTGTACCACCGACGCCGACGCGTCGTCGGAACTTGGAAAGATTGGAGAGTACGGAGCACTCTTGAATCGAGACGGGTAGATTGCCGGATGAAAAGGACGCCGGTACATGTGTGTGCACCGCGGAGGCGTGGGTTCCCAGTACCCGGCTCGCGGTGAGATGGTACGAGGGCACTGATATTGGGTTAGTTTTTGCCAGAGGTTTCTAGTTTCCCGAATAGTGCAATGAGGTCTGCGCACTTCCCGTAGACGACCACCACGTTCCAGATTGGACTCGCGCGCGGTGATCAATTTCACTATTTTAGCAAGACAAAAGAGCGAGATATAAGCTCGACTTTAAGTTCCCGAACACGCCGTGTCTCCGATCGAAACGACGACGTATGACTTGATTAATGATACCACGGAACGGGTGATGCATTGCGGACGATGTTACTTACGAGAGCGTCCGTAAAAAGTTAGAGGAGAGGGTGTGCTTTGGATAGATGGTAGTACAACAGGATGCAGCCGGCGCATTGGCACGACCGCAAATGGCCGGACGACTTTTTCCATCGAATCGCCTAGAAATAAATATAACGCTCTCTCTAGATTTAATCGGCTCAATCGATTCTCATGAATCGAGGCACTCGCAGCAGCAGCTTGAAAATTCGTTTCTCCATTGAATTTATTTGACGCCGCGCCGCGACGATATCGCGACGACATAAAATTCACGTTTAATATATAAGCCCCAAATTTATTGAAATATAATTTTTCATACTAAGAAGCTCAGCTCTTTATCTGAATAGCCAGCAGCGACTGGAATTTCCCATAACTTTGTAATAATGATCAGGGAACGCTTATTGTTATATAAACGCGCGTTCATAATCGTTATTTAAATCTCGTTTAATGACTTGATATATTTGTTCCAATCGAAATTCTTCATATCACGCATGTCTGATTAACAATTTTATCGCGTGCACAAGTCTATCGAGGTAAAATAATGTAATTTTATTATTAAACGGAAAGGCAGAATAAATACGAAGAATAAATACGTGAAGTTACCGATAATGTAATAGTGAATTTCTCTCACGCTCGTCATTGACTCGTTCAGCTTCAAAGCCTACGCGGAGGCCGATAACGGTATGGTAATGGCGTGAACACACACCATCTCGTCAGGTTTAACTTTCATTAAGGTCGGCGAGTGTGACCTTTCCATCCACTGGTCCCTTATCTACCTATCGTACGCACCAAAACCGTAACTTTTTCTCACGTCTCAACATTCTCTTTAAGGTAGTTCGATGATGAAAAGCCGAAGTCAAAACAATGTTTATGATTTTTTTATTTTTATAATTATAAAAAAATAGAATAACGCATCGCAAAGCTTCGTAACGACGTAAAAAGATTATTTTGTAAATAATTTTTACGTTGTAGAATAATATTTTGCTTGAAATAGATTAAATAAAGTGTGTGTTAACGCGTCGCTTGACTAGTTTTCAACTTTAATTATTAATTAAAAAAAAACTGTACGGTAGATCGTGTTCACCTTCAATTATAAGCTTCCTCACAGTGTCCTCTTTCCATCGATATATATTGTTCAGACATTTTTGGCAAAAGATTTTTCGCAAACTCGTGTTATTCATAGGAAACTAACCTCTTTTCCTCTTAGACCAATGTTAAAATCATTAAAATCACCTAATTTTAAAATTAAATATCTTGAGAACGGGACGGTGAATTATATTTTTTCCATGGACTTAATCGATTCAGGAGAGTTCCTTTTTTCGATATAAAAAATAAAACCTATCACTTTTGGCAAAAGTCGTTCATCATCGAACTACCTTAAGTCGGATGCGCCGCGACCTATAGCCACATTTTTCTGCGCGAGTAGAATTTCGCGTATGAGCGGTGACAGATTACTATGTACCGATAGCCAGAAGACCGAGTCGGAGGAATGAGACAACGATCGATCATATCGATTAATTCGAAATTAACGATGACACGGGTAAAATGGGACAAATTGATATTCGATATTCGAGCAAACTGCAAATTTTGGGCCGGAAAGAGAAGTCACACAATAAACCGTTAGGAAAGAACCGTGTGAAAGAAGTGACGTGCGGAATAAAAGAACTGTAAAGAAAGAATCGTCACGAACGTAAGTGCGTTTTCTAGGCTCGTAGATCGTGATACGTGATATGAGATTATATATATTTTGAGACTAATGCACGATGAGATAATAAATGCTCGGAAGCAATAAAAATCCTATCTTTTCCCTCTTTCTCTTGAATCTTTAGAGACTCTTGGATGGACATACGAACATCTTGGGTATCTCCCTTAAATTTTCCCATTAAATTGTTCGGTGTGCATTCGCCGGACAGCGTACACAATGTTACTTTTATATTACACGTGCATGCAAAGTAGCACTTTGCGTGCGTGTTTTCTGTGCGGAAAGTAACGATTTGCCAACATCCACCTACAAAATATTGCACACGTCATATCCAAAGTCATAGTTAACGGGAAAACCGTGTTCTAAAACTCATAGCGCACGGGTTCAAGCCATAGCTAACGGGTATCAACGCCATCTCGCAGCGCACACAGAAAACAACTACCGAAAATACCGCCACTTCGCCTCTTTCCAACACACGCACCTAACCTAACAGCTACTCACATGTCACTCGCAGAAACCGAACCGACTCAATGTAAAATTGTTCGTGTATGACGTGTACCCGAAATCGTCGAGGAGTCGCGTGTCGCGTAGCGGGTGTGTATGTGTGTGCACGTGTGTCGCGCGGATTCGCACGCCAGGACGATCGATAAGTCATCCGTCGCGTCATCGGGATCGCGTCTTCCGGGAACGAAACGCGGATCGTCGGGAAGCCCGGCACGTGCCGGTACCGTTCCCTCGAGCTACGAGCCGGCGAAAACCTAATATCATGTTTGCTCTTATAATAAACGTTGCTTTATCATTAGACATAACCTCAGAAAAGCCAGAAACCGAGATCAACTCAATGTAAAATTTTTCGTGTACCCGAAATTATCGAGGAGTCGCGTAGCGGGTGTGTATGTGTGTGCACGTATGTCGCGCGGATTCGCACGCCAGGACGATTGATAAGTCGTCCGTCGCGTCGGTCGTCGGGATCGCGTCTTCCGGGAACGAAACGCGGTTCGACGGGAAGCCCGGCATGTGCCGGTACCGTTCCCTCGACCTACGAGCCGGCGAAAACCTAACATCATGTTTGCTCCTGAAATAAACGTTGCTTTATCATAGGCGGGGGGAGGGGCTCCGCCCCTCCCCCCCGCGCCCCCCTCCCCGCCTGCGCCCAACTTTCGACTCGGGGGGGCTTCGCCCCCCCGAACCCCCCTACCCGGGGGGGCTTTGCCCCCCCGGACCCCCCGTGTCAGTTATCCCAACTCGGGGGGGCTTCGCCCCCCCTCGTTGGGAGAAATGACCCCCCGCAAGTCCTTCTTTAAGACTGCTCGTGCGGGTAAACGCACTCGCCTTCGGCTCGTGCGTCTACCCGCACTCGTCTAATATACGCACATTTCCACTCTCTTAACCCCCATCCCTACATGCACTTGTAATACAAAATAGTATGTGTTACACGTACGGAAGTTGGCTGTTAGTCACGAGCGCACCGTAGGCGCACTCGCCTTCGGCTCGTGCGCCTACCCGCGCTCGTAACCAATAGCCAACTTTCCGCACTTGTAACACAATATACTATTATATACGGGTGACGCGGCCCACATCATGCGAAGGCCGTCGACCCGCAAAAAGGGCGAAACAACTTGTCCGAACCTGATAGCCATGGCAATCAATCTGTTAATATCGACTCGGGGCACCGATTAAGGTACCGAACAACCACGAAACGCGAATAACCCGCTTGCAAATAATCAACGACGGGGCGATACCGATGCGAGATTATAGTGGCAAATTACTACAAGTACAGGGTGTCCAAAATGCGTCTCTCCGTGTGGGAGTTTTGAAATAAAAGATATCAAATTTTGATTATTAATTATTACAAGGAACAAACATTGCGCTGACTTGATAAAATTCTCTCTCCCTCTTTTTCTCTTTATGGTGTAATTAAACAATAAACTTGCCGGCATTTTTATTGTCATATAGAGAATAAAAATCAAGAAGGTTATTTTAGTTTTAGATTATTCAAGCACATATGTGCTAAACAAATGCTTCGTCACTCTAAAAAGATTACTGGTTTTCCGATCAGAATAAATCTTCTGCATCGAACAAATAAAGCGAGCTCGTATCGCATCCTCGATGCCGTCCCATTACCCAAATGTATTCAATATCGAAACACTCCGTATATAAACTGCGCCGCATAAAAACCTTGTCCTGCGTGAATCCTACCATTTTTCATTGCACCGAAGGATTTCTTCACCGAGCGTGTGAAAAATCGCGCGCGATATAGCGAAGTATTGTCCTCTTCGAAGCGCGGCCCATGTAACGATCCTTGCGTCAAAAACGAACAAGATCGGCGCTTTTAACGGTCCGAGGCGCTTTTAATGGTCCGAGCGATCTTACGTAGGCAGTCCGCGACACGAAGATCGACGACGACACGGCGAGAACGGTAAGGGGATTCCTTTGCAACATTGTATTCACGCTTGAACCCGTAAAAAATTCCGCAACATAATTTGCACGTCGGGAACAACCTTTTACCGGTTAACCGCGTCGCAGCATACACTTTCCATGCCGATTATTATTGCTACGAGTGTGTCTCACTCGCTTTCACATTTCTATAAAAATTGTAAATATAATTTATATATGTACATTACTATAAAGTAGCATTCGCTGTAACACAAGAGTCTGGAATGCGTGTTTTCTCGAGATTGCATTGCACATATGAATGTTGAAGAGTAATAGTAGACGTTGAAGATTAGAGAGATTAAAGATTGTTATAAAGTGAATTTTTGTCTTTATATACTGTTCGTCAAGAAAGCATCCCCGTTTACACGGCTCATACTTTATAGAGATTCGAACATAGAGCGGATCAAGTTCGATAACTATCCATCTAAACTCGAAGACGCGTTTTAAGCGAAATACGAAAAACGTGAAGGTTGGCCTATCTTGATGGACTACCAAACAACCGTATGACTTTTAATTTATTCATTTGACTGCGTCATTCTACTGACTGACTCATTTTATCGCAATTGACTGTATTTTATCGTCGAAATTTTATGTATTATTTTCATTTATACGCTGAAGATGACACAAAAAAAGTGTCGAAACGTCCGATTTTGTATTAACTAATATATTTTATTATTGACTATAATTTGATTGCGCATTAATTACCGCACGTGGCTCCGATTGCCTCTATCACTTCCCTTTATTTGATTTATTCAAAAGAGCCTATATATTTTATTTTATTTTTCATGAATTTTTTTGTAGGAAAACGAAGAAAGCGAATAACGTTAAACTTTTCATGTTTTTTTAACTTTATTTTGAGAATATATTTTTATTTTTAAGTACAAAAATGCTATTTTTTCCTATGTTATATCCTGATCACTAGAATAAGGTATAAATGACAAACGATGTAAATAATTCTAACTGTTCTATATAGGTATCAGAAACGCAAAAACCAAAAAATTTTCTTATTTATTTAGAAGAAGTGACTATCGTCTGAACTCTGAAATAGAATAAACATTATATAATACGTTTATTAGCTTTTTTCTTCTTTTAATAAAATACTTCCAAAATTTTAAAAAAGTTATAATATTTTTAATAAAAGGCCGCCAGAATATTAGTTTAGTTCTAGTTCAGACGATAGCCACACTTCTCCTGTATAAAAAAATTTTTGGTTTTTGCGTTTCAGATACCTAGAAACAGCTAGATTCATTTACATCGTCTGTCATTTACACCTTCTAATGACAGGATATAGCATGGAAAAGAAGAGCATTTTTTATTACTTAAAACTAAAAATATATTTTCAAAATAAGGCTAAATAAACATGTACAGTTTAGCGTTATTCGCTCTTTCGTTTCCCTGCCAAAAATTCCTGATTAATATCTTTTCTTTATGACTTTTCAAACCAGAATATCTCGATCCTTAACAATTTTTTACATTTCTTTCTTGATGGAAGAGATTACCTTCTTTAGTTCTTAAGGGGTTCCATGGGTCTTGAAGGCAAAAAAGAAGCTTATTTTCTCAAATTTTTTTTAAAGATACGACATGAATTACACAATTTATTTTTAAAAGTACAACATGTAAACAATATTTCCTCAAAATTTCAAAGAAAAATATGAAAAGTTCAGCCGTTGGCATTTGCTTCCAGTAGACCATCCCCACGGTAGTCAGCATAACTTTTTTAGTTTTTATCTGAAATGAAGAACCTAAGTTTTTCTTATAGTAGGTGAGTATAGCATGTCTTTGAACAAAGGATTTATTTTATCTTCGATTACAACTCATTTTACAAGCCAATACATGGCCTAATTTTATGCCAAAAATGACATCTTTTGCAAGAAACGCTACCAAAAATTCAATTTTCAATTTTTTTTAAATCCTTCGTTCAAGGACAAGCTATAAGAACCTACTATAAGAAAAACTTAGGTTCTTTATTTCAAATAAAAAATTAAAAAAGTTATGCTGACTAGCGTGGGGATGGTCTACTGCATGGAAGCAATTGCCAACGGCTGAATTTTTTAATAGTTTCCTTGAAATTTTGAGGAAATATTGTTTTACATGTACTTTTATATAAAAAAAATAAATTGTGTAATTCATGTCGTATCTTTAAAAAAATTCGAGAAAATAAGCTTTTTTTTTTTGCCTTCAAGACCCATGTAACCCCTTAATATAAATAAATTTAGGTATATTGTTATGGTTTTATTCGATTATTCCCGGCGTTTTTTATACTTGTGATTTCATATAGATTGTTTTATTTTATTTATGTTATTAAGAAATTGTTTAATGTTTTAGTATGCTAACTTAAACGCACGTTTCATGTTTTTTGATATTTATTTTCTTTTTTCATACATCAATCCGTTCCGAAGAAACTATAAGTACAGTCGAAACGTTTAACCGTGTGTATTGTTTGTTTAATAAATTGTTTCTATTTTAATCCAATTATATCTCTCCTTTAGCACTCGTGATTTGGCCTTTAAACATGCATAGCTAAAATTATAAACTTAATAAGAGTAAAAGAATACTATAAATTACAATTTTCTCGATAGCTAATAGTTATTTAATTATTATTATGCATTTAAACATTAAATTTAAATATCATGCTATACTATGCTAAAGTTATGTTTTTCTAATGTAGGACTTTTTTCAGATAAAGAGCAAAACCAGGGCAAAAACAGGGGTTGCTATTTATACATTATCTTTACAAATTTTAATTATTTTATGTTTATTAATATTTATTTAATTATATTTGCAATTTTTATATTTATATATAAATATATATATATATATATAAATTGTAAATATAATTAAATAAATATTTATAAATGTAACGTAGCGTAATCGTCGATTTGACAACTCGAGACTTGGCAGTCTGCGAAGCTGGGCCCGGGCTGGCCGGCCGGCTGGCGAGGCACGGAGACGCGATACCCGAAATGCGTGGCATCGTGC
>JASTWP010002278.1:0-46138 GCA_030770255.1 Temnothorax ravouxi
TAACAGCAACTCGATTAACAAGATCGTCTCGCTAAATAACGTATATAACAACGTTGCGCGGCGAGCGAGCCGACTGGAGCCGACTCGGACTGGTCAAGCCCAAGCCTCAAGCTCAAGCTCAAGCTCAAAATCCTAAAATACAATCTTCGACGCGCTAGCTCGGAAGAGTGGACGCGGTCTTCACGATATTGACGAGACACGAGACCGTCGAAACGAGCGCCCCTAGTAGACATAAAAATGAGTTATCATCAATGTGGCATGTTTTCCGCTAAATTTGAATGATATTTCGTCCGATATTGAATAACTTTATACAGAAATACTATTGACACGGCATGGTTTATTATATTTGTGAAACAAAATGTGTCTTTTATAACGATTGTGAAACTACAAAAATTATTATAAAGAAAAGAATCAAATATATGGCACCTCAAAGTAATATAACGTTAAAAGCCGGTATTCATAATCAGATCTTATTTCAAGATCGTCTTTAATATCTTAAGATGCTAATACGGCTCTGATTAATTCATAACATCTTAAAAATGTACTTAAGACAGTCTTAAATATAAAATCTGACTTATGGCCGGTATTCTATATTTTAAGACCGTCTTAAATTCAATCTTAAGATGTCATGAACCAATCACAGAGCCGTATTAGCGTCTTAAGACATATGAATACCGGCCTGAGACAAAGATATATCGCCCTTATGAAAAGTAAATCATTTCTTATTACACATAATCAATCGTACATTATTTTTTATATTAAATATCTATAATAATTCTATTTAAAAATGTTTAGAATTATAGAAATTACAGAATTATAGAACAATATGACCTACAGTGTCTGTATTAATAAAAAATACTGCTGATATTGGCTGCGTTTTGCCGAACCTCTGACTTAGCTAAGCGCAAAGTAACAATTAAGTGTAATTGGTTGGATCCAAAGGTAAGAACCAATCACATTCAATTGCTATTTTGTGCTTAGCTAAGCATCAGAGATTCGACAAAACGCAGCCATTACAATAAATTAACTCCCTTCCCATTAGGATAATCGGGATTTTGGATGACGTAACCACGGGGGCGTCTCAGGCGTCTGCCACAGCCAGCGTGCGTGGCACTGCGTGGCCAACTATTGTTGACCACGTCGGTCGCATGGATTGGCTGTTAGAAAGAACCCTTGCGTTTTCTCAAAGTAACTCCCTAGTCCTCGTCCAATTAAAGCCTCACAAAATGACACTTTACGTGAATTGGTATTGTGATGTATTTTTTTTGGGTTTTTTTTTATCTTTCCCCCGAGTCAGACGGTACGGAAGAAGGGGTTAGGGGATCTTCGGGGAGTTTGGGGTTCTCCCGCGGTTCAGTCAGTGCGAAGCACTGCGGAACATTTTCGTCAGACAATGAAATTGGAGTAGTTGGACGGTTCGTCGTTGATCGAGGGTGTTGTGATTTTTAATTGCTTCCTAATTAAGTTCGGAATTGTTGATCTTCCTCGCTTCCTGGAAATGATTCAACGCCGCGCGACAACGTGGTCGATAAGGATTCAGAATATTGAGAGAAAAATTTGAAAAAGATCATGAAAAGTTTTGACCGCCCGGCAGTCTGATTTTAACTGTAATTTCGCCGGCAGTCGACCCCAATTCTCAGATTCTCAGTCGTTGAGAAGCAACGAGTTCGGACGTGTTTCGCGGACGACACGTTTTAACGTGTTCGGACGTGTTTTGTCCGGACGGAAATTTTTTTCAAATATTGCGACTGTTACTGTCTGCATTGTGATTTCTTAATATATTTTGCGTCAGTGCAACTGAAAAGTGAAAAAAGACACGCCTCACGGCTTCATAAGACAATTGGTTCGCCCTGGCCATATTTAAGAGCAGTATTGCTCAAAGGCCATAAAGAAGAAGAAGAAGAAGAAGAAGACCCCAATTCTCGCCACCGAGTACCCGATATATTTCTACCCAACCGCGGAATTAGTTGCGTCAGATATTTTAGTTAATTAAAACACGTTCGCGACACGTCGCCGCAACGGATAAATAAAGTGTTCGACTCACGCGCTTTTCGCTTAGATTTATTATTTTCGAATAGATCTTTGTATTTCAATTTTTTTTCTATCATGATGTATTGTCATTTTCGAGAAAAGCAAAACTGTTATAAATGTAGCAGGACGAAAATCCGTTAGGGACTTCTGCTACACGGGAACACGGTATCCAGCTGTCTATGCAAATAGACATGGGATATGTTTTCTATCTGTAGAATAAACATAGGGTCTGTTTTCCATTGCTGAACTGGCTGCGCTAGTTCAAAGTTCATCTTTTTTACTCCACATTGGAAGGAAACAGATAAACTCTGAACTAATGCAGCCAGTTCAGCGATAGAAAACAGACCCATAGTACTCGCTGTAGATTAATCACGACGATTCGTTGTTTGACATTTAAAGAGCATATAGATTGTTTGTATGAAATATATTAAATATGTCTTTGATCTATCTCTCTCAAATATTATTAGCTGTTCATATTGAATGTGTCTATTTTCAGCTATTCTACAGTCTAACATCAGCGATTGATTTGTACAAAACAATGGAGGAGAAATTTAATCCAGAAAATGAGACTGCGTTCACACCGAGAGCATATCAAATAGATCTGTATGAAAGGGCAACGAAAAATAACACGATACTATACTTGCCAACTGGCGCGGGCAAGACATACATAGCTGTTATGCTCTTGAAACATCTAAGCGGTGATGTACGCAGGTACGTAACTCTTCATGAAAATATTTCTCTTTCTGATCTGATCTGACAATGTTTTTTTTTTCCCAATTGTCACAACAATCGAACAACACAGCATACCTGTGTTGATAATGTATATACACTGGTTTTAAAAGGTTTTTTTTTTTACATTTAGACATTATCGGGAAGGTGGGAAACGTAGTATATTCCTTGTAAACACAGTAGTACTGGTAGTGCAACAAGCGAATTATATAAGTAGGCACACGGGCCTAAAATGTAAAGGTTACAGCGGAGACATGAGGGTGAGTGCTGATAGATTTAAGTCACTCGAGAGTCGGCTGATGGAGGACACGCACACGACCTGAGTGCACAGGTACGTGGTTTCTCTTATGTGAGTGTCTCCCACCAACCGACTCTGAGTGCTGGTCTACAACCTTGCTTTAAAGGGTATTTAAGCTCTAAGCCGTAAGAAATTGATCAATCACAAAATTCCATTGTGATTGGTCAATTTCTTACGGCTTAGAGCTTAAATATAAATTCCTTTAAAGCAAGGTTGTAGACCAGCACTCAAGTAGCTTAGGGCTTAAATCTACCAGCACTGAATTAAGGTGGACTTTTGGCAGGAGCAACAATGGTCGGCCGAAATAGAAGAACACGAGGTAATAATTTGCGGTATCAATTTACTCTGATTTTATTTTGAAATAATTGATGGGGTAACGACTCTGTATGTACTCAGGTTTTGGTAATGGACGTCGCAAATCTTTCTGGATATCCTCGGGCACGGACGCATGAAGTTAGATAGGAGTAAACTTAATCATATTTGACGAGTGTCATAGAGCTGTATCTAATCATCCAATGAGACTAATTATGCAACGATTTGAAGATTGCTCTAAGGAAAACCATCCACGTATCTTAGCTATGTCGGCAACATTACTGAACGCCAATGTAAAAAGCAGATAAAATTGAATCTACAATTAAGGTAAAGATTCCCAGTCCATCTTATCGCCTTAGTAATCTTTAATTATGATCTTTAGGCATTTTAAAAATCACATTCACATCCTTTACAGGCTTTAGAAGTAACATTCCATGCAAAGATAGCAACTGTAGGGTCAACAGATTGTTATCCAAGGATATTGCACAAACCCGAAAGAAGTTATCGTCAAATACACAAAATGTATAATTTCCACAGATAACTTTAATGAAAAAGATAACTTGTATTATAGAAACAGCTTCAAAAATTCTAGAAAATGTAAAGATTGATTTGGATGAAATATATAATGAATCCAGCGTGAAAATGCGGCCTAAATCTAAATCTTCCAAGTTAGAAGCTATTTTGAAAGACATAGAAACAACTACATCACTTACCGGTAATTGATTCACTTATATGCATGTATTAGGACGTACATGTGAATCTCAGTCTTTCTGATCGTTATATTTAAAGATGACTTTATGCGTTGATTTATGCAAGGTTAAAAAGCCGTTAAAAACGGTGTTTTGTACTAAAAAAAAAGAAAGGTATTAACAATCATTATAATATAAACTATATAATTGTAAGTCGGTAATACTGAAGAATATATTTTAGACTAATATTCTTTTACATGACCAATTGTGAATGCTATAGTATTTACGAAATTCCGATAGTAAAAATACATATTGCTCGTGAGAGTAGCGAAGAAATAAATATGAACAGTTATCTTCGCTGATTAGAGTAAATAGGTAATTCGCGAAAAGTGTAGAATACAAATATAGCAATATTCGTCATCTAATCTATTCTTCTTGATTTTAAGCCTTTTGGCCCATCGCTGCAATCATATTGGATTATGATACAATGGAACATAATACAATGAAAAATCATAAAAACATATTTACTACCGTTTATCAAAGTTATTTGTTTTTTACACCTGTTGCTGCTAACAAGAATTTACGTATGTCACAAAGATAAATCGTGTATAATGATCGTCTTAATCTAACGCGATATAATCCAATATGACTGCAGTGACAGATCGAGAATCGTAAAGTCCGTACCAGACCAAGCATCAAAGATCGAGAATTAATTGGAGATTAAATTTTTACCAACAGATAACATTTTAATCTTAATCCACTTTGTTCCGATTGGTTAAACTCTAATCCCCAATTTGCGATTCTTTGTCGTCGGTGCGTGATCTGACACGGGTTTAAGAAAGACTCCCTAGTGTGAGAAATCATTGATTCAATTTCTCTCAAACACAGTCAAATAGTGGGAATTCCAAACGCGGTGTTTTTAAACGTCAGATTGTATCACTCATCGTACATAGTATATACTTCTTCGAGTGCAGCACGACATACGAATGATCTTTATCTCTATAAACATTAATAGGATTCGCAAATCAAGTAGACAAACATGATTGATTGTGAGTTAGGTATTAAATAGTATGCAAATTTCTCTGATTCAGTACAGATTTGTCTTCTGTAGCTTTACTTCCTTATTGAGAACATCCCGTAAATATTCGACACTATTCGCTGTTAGGTGTGATCAAATTATGACAATAAGTTATTCAATGAACAACATAATGGCTCGCGTAGATGCTTTCCAGACTGGCTGAAATCACGAAAGCCAGATTGTCCCCTAGCATAGAAGAAAACAGACCCCGACTAGGCTGGATCTTGATTAATATTAGGATGTCGAAGCGTCATAAGTCTGGAAATCTGCAAAGCAATTGTTAATGATTAGTAAAAAAAAATGTCGTTTATAGTGTAAGTGCAAAATGATATGAGAATTGGACGGATGAGAGTATATGTACAATGTTAAATTGCATCATACATAACTATACTTTTCCTATTCTTAGAATATAATTTTTTTAAGAATGTAAAAAATTAACCGTTTAATTGCCGCAGGCAGTTGTAAAAACTTATGCAAAAGTACCAAGCAAACATAATACACCCACTGTTACACCCGAATTATCAAAAGTTGATTAGCCAAAGTATGAAAAATTCTATTAGTACTGACATAATTTAATTAAACAAAAAAGTCACATAATTTGTTAACAAGACAAAAAATTTGTTAAAAATGATAGACATTTGCGGTAAGGCTTTTTTTTATTTTTATCTTGAAGTTTATCCTCGAGCACATGACGCGGTATGAAGAACCATCATCATAGTTAGGTACGCACCGTAACCTCTGAAATGTATTATTGTGCTTCAGACTTAATATATGTGAAACGAAGCTTTCAATATAATATATATAATTTATTCGTATTATATTCTTAAAAGGTTCGAAATAAAGATCACTGTATATTTTATAGATTTTTTTTTGCGTGGTCTTGGTTTATAACATCAGTCAAATAAAATTTTTCCAATATGTCTCTCGTTATAAGAATTATATTCATAAAACAATATATTCACAAAATGTGATCAATTTTACAAAAATTGTAAACTAGAATTATACCAATCTTTTTTGGACAATCTATAAAATAATACAGTACTTAATCTACTTTATCGTGAGCAAATTTACCTCATTGGATCTTCAAAGTAGTCTGATGGCACTTGAAACAATTCTGGATCTATGTCGTTTCGGAAGGCAAACTCTTGAAAAGTTATTTTAGCAGTGACTGTAGGCAGAATCGGTATGTCGATCTTAACCGGGAATCCGGGGGGCAACTTCATAAGTACGAATTGGCGTAGCTTGCTTAGATGTTTAAACGGCGTGATCACTTCCAGAACATTGAGTAGCATGTCGACGGTGAGGGGAAAATCTGGACTCATTGCCACAGTAGCTTTGAAAGATTTGCTACTTTCCTTGTAAACGAGATTTCTTCCTAGAAGTGGACATTGACCAGGCGGAGCAACAACATATTCATCCCACGTTATATTCGATTCTGGTGGTGGATTCAACGATGTTCTTCTCATAGGAGGCTAAATAGATAAATTTAGAAATAATTAATTCATTTTGACACATATTGCAAGAATAAAAGATATTGCAAAAAAATATTTAGATGATTTCTCGCTTTACAATTTAATATATAATTGTAAGAAACAGAAACCCTAAAGCAACAATAGATTTTACATTGCAATTAAACTCTTACTTCGCCATTTTTAAATCCTTGAGAGCTGCCTTTAGTAAGGGATTCCATAATAGCTTTATTCTTTTGAAGATCCTCCTCACTTAAATGCTCACGACGTTTTCTACTTTCCAATACCATGCCATTTATTTGGTAAAAATCAGCGTGAAAAGCACCTACCATTTCCTAAATTTTTTAACATTTATTTCAATATTGCTTTATTTATGTTTTATCACGTTATTCTTAAGACAACTTTATGATTATAAAATATCTCAGAATTGATTCCTAAATTGTTAAAGGATTCTGAAGGATTCAAAGAAAACTTCAGTATTATTACAATATGTGCTCACTCTTTTGTCCTCTCTAAAAATCCACCCTGTCTGTGCTCTAGAAAATGTGATACTTTTGGTAGACATTTGAGAGGCCATAATATCACTAGACATAAGAATATCAACTTCATCCTCTATTTCAAGCTCTGTTTCCTAAAGTGTACAAAAAAGATTTCTTTAATATATGATATTAATATAATATTAATGTATAATCTTAAGGTATATATGTATATGTGGGATTAATATAACAAAATAAATATAAGAAATGCGATGAGAAATGTAAGACTAATGGTCGTCTAGAATTCACTTTGTTATTATAGTAAATAAATGTGTAATATATTGTGTATATAAATAACAAAATTCATGGATATATGCAAAATAGTTTCTTTGTATTCTATATATGTAAAAGCATAAATATAAAGAAAATGGATTTAAGTAACTGTTAACCTCATATCTCACTCTTTGGAAAAGTTTGGCTTTATTGTCGAGGACAGTCAGTGAATGGCTAGGCTTTTGGTCACCATTAAAGATGAAAGATATGTCACCCCTCTCCCACCTCATATCATTAAAATCTACAAGAGTCGTGTCCATCCTAATTGAAGCTCCACTTTTATGAATCTTACATATATCTGACGGCAACACTCTTGAAACTAGCGGCACTGAAAACACAAATTTACAAATTTACAAATTTACAAATTTATATTGTCTGACAGACAAAAAAAAATATCAAGATCATGCATAATATTCAAAATAAAAGCTTCGTAAGTTACTTGACCGAAAGCAGAATTTTTGACAAACTTCATAAGACATACCTCCTTCTCAAGGGTCTTTTTTTAGCAAGAATATTAACAATTATATACAAATTTTTTTTGTTTGCTTATATATTAATTTTTCACAAATATTTAAGTATATACAATTTTTGGTAAAACAAAAAAAAATAAAAATGATACTATAAGTTATTTATAATGTTAAGTTTTAAGTAAATGACAAAAAGATAAAATTGGACATATACTTGTATTTTTTTTATCTTCAGAAAATAAAATATAGATATCTATATATAAGTCAACACAAATGGAAAGTGTAAAGGAAATAAAATATTCGGTTCAACATCGTTAATATAAGAAAATCACACATGAAAGCGAAAAAACATAATATCACGAAAGAGTGCTACAAAAAAATTTATGCCATAATTATAGAAACAAATATTCCGATTGTCACTATTCACCTTTCCAGGTGCATGCACTATGATAAATAACGTGATTCTGCAATGAATTAAAGATCGAAAGAAATGCGTGAGAAACTCACCCCAACTCTGAAAATCCCATTTTAATTCCATATAAAAATCACCCATTTGATGCAACGCAGCAACTAAATTCGGCCTCCTTTCTTCCATTTGCTCTCTCGCTTGTTGCTTCAATTTACGTAATAAAGATGATACTACAAACAAAATTTTAAATAAATCTTCAACTCCTTACAATCTGTATAATTCTCATCTCATTCTCATTCTCATCAAAATAAGTAGCGTATTAAATCCATATTTATAAATTGCATTTTATACAAACTGGTTTGTCTATCTCCATAACTGATTGCTTCGGCCAATGGACTCCAACCAGCCAGATTCTTCACCTTTACAGATGCCCCATGTGCAAGCAGTAATTGAACACATTCTGCAACGTAACAAAACAAAGTATATGTTTCATCTACTCCAACTGGAAAATTACTTTTAATATTTTGTGTCATTAGTTTAAACGGAGCACTTGGATGAAAAACTTAAACATTTAAATTAGATAGATAAGTAATCAGAATATTCTGCAAAATATTCCACAAATACTTCAAATGCTCTAATGCGATGAAATAAGATAGAAGTATCCGTACCTTTCCTTCCTAACATCACAGCCAAATGCAAAGGTGTATTTCCTGCAACAAAAGACAGGCAAGAGTTAGTTGTTCAGCTTCGTTATAGTTGTCATCCTCAAAGAGTTCAATAATTCTCATTGTCTTTACTTCTACATGCGAATAAGAGATATTTGGAATGGAATTAATGCTCTAATTTTAAGGCGAACCTTGTTTATCCTTTTCGGTAATGTCGTGTGTCCTAATCAAGATGTTCAGCGTCTTCACGTCCCCTTGAAATATACATCTGTGAAGCGGATACTTCTCGCTCTCCTGCGCCATGATCATCGGCATCTGAGATCCCTATGCGTTACAAGTTACAACAGCGGAGCAACTGAACCCGAGATTCTCGACGTTCCGTACTATAGTGCATTCCACGCGCGACATCGACGTGGACCATGACGTATCGCGCTGACATTATCAGACCAGGCATCACAGTGCACCAGGCAAGTATCGCCTCCCGGCGAGCTGCTTGCGACTCGACATGTTGACACTCTTGTTGATACTTTTTACATAACTGTCACACTTCCTTCTCTCTGCTTTCTCTCTTTATATCTTATCTAACTGTATCGGCGCTTCCTTACGTTGAACAACAATACCTCTTTAAGCTCGAACTTCCGTGCCTCCGCGGAACTCGCATTCAACATTATGATCAATTATGACCGTGCTAAGCCGTGCCCGCGCAAAATATATGTATGTACGCATGTGTGTATACTTTGAGGCCTAACCAGGCCTAACCGCTTCCCCGACTTCCCAGGCAGGATTTGAGGATTATCAACTTCTTGGCAGCGTATCGCGGCGCGATATGGACGGCTAATCTCGGCTGATGACAGATCGCGATCTCAATCGCGAGCCAGGTTACATTCGTTCGCGCTGGCGGCACGCATATACGCGGCATACGCATCCGTCCCGAAGCCGAAGGACGCGCCTGGGAATCTCAAATAGCGAGCGATCGTGCGACCGTGTCGAGGGAACGCGAAACGCGAGTCGCTCAACGGAGAGGTGACTTCCCACACTTCCCAGGCAGGTGTTCGGCTCATAATATGGCGTTCACTCACTCAACGTATACCGGGGAACGACACGCTCGACGAACATTCGGCATTCGGCGCGCGACAGCGCGATTAACGAGTTTCTGTCTTCCGGGATTCCGGGACGCACGCGAGAATGGGTTTGTATATTCGCAGACGGGCCCGTAAACTGCGACCACACACCACACCGGCATTTGCCGTGGGACGTGGGAGTCGTGGCCCTCGGCCTCAGGTCGTCCTCGAGCCTCGAGGACCTCGATCGGGTCTCGGGTCTCGCTCTCTCGGATACGAATACGAAAATCCCCCGTTCGATATCGCCGCCTACACTCATTTTAAGACAGACCTTCGCCTCAATCGCCTCTCGGCGCCCGCGCCGTCGGTAAAATTGCTGCCGATGTCGTAATTTCAGCCGTCAAGATTTTTACATGGATTGTTTACATATGTAAATTACTATAAATTGAATGATTAATTAACATGAACTAATTCATTGATTTCTTTGAACTGTATTTTTTTTTCAAACTGTTCTACAGAAATAAAAAGTAATTTTTTAATTATATACTGATTGTGAGCTCTATAGTTCACGCTTACAATATATATGCATAACATTTTTATTTTCTTTTTTCACAGATATAAAATAAAAATCTTGAAAACGATTGTTAACTTTTCGTAGCATCCTAAAAATTGTAATCAAATTAAATAATTAAAATTGCAAATAAAACATGATTTCTCAATATTTCTGATGAAATATGAATGTTCGATGATCCATGTAAATATGACATATATAAACATATATAGTTTTACATTGCATACATATGTAGCTAGATTATGAAGAGAATAATAAAGAGGACGATGAGGATGAGGTTGAGGATAATGAGAATAAAGAGGACAAATCACTTATTATTATAGAAATAATATAGATTATTATTCTTCCATGATTGATTTCAACAAAATGTACGTATTGTAAAAGCCGCGATTAACAGTTTTAATTAATTTTCTCGCTTTCAATGTAAACTGAAATAAGGTAAAACTGACGATTAAAATATTGTATAAATATTATATATAGTTTAATAATTATTATTATTATCTTACGGTTTTTGTGTTACTTATATTCTTTAATACAATAATACTTTCTTACAACATTATATGAGATATTATGCTATCCTGAACGCATATAATCGTAATGGACGTAAAAGAAAAAGTAATTCGTATTGCCGCGTGCACAAATGATTTTTACGTAGCAATACTTATAATAATGGAAAAGTATGAGCTCTGTATATGTATAATCAAAATAACTCAATATTTGACAGAAATGTGGTTTCTTTAAATGTAATTAGGACGTACATGTCTTCACTGGATGTAATATATGTTGATCGAATGCCGCAATTAAATATGAAATAGTCCAATCCGCGCTCATGAACTTTCCATTAGTCTCCAGTTATGTCATCAGGAGTGCGAGCGAGGCTACACGCGATTAAGCGCACGGTTACCCAGCCGGTTATTCTCATTATGACACACAGGAATTATGACACTAGATCTGTCAAGCGTATTATGAAATTGGATTGCACCGAGATGTTATTATACAAATGCTATCTGATCCATATATTAATAAATACCAGAAGGTCATTACAAACATAATATACAATTATATTACGCACTTCCGGAAATTGGGAAAAAGATATATGATTTTCTTAAATCTTAAACGATAAAATATCAAATATGAGATAAACTGCACTGTGAAATTCAATTAATTCATTATACTAAAAAGCTTTAAAATCAGTTTAATTTTTTTTCTGTATTGCTTTGTAGAAACCTGATATATAACGCATTAAGTGATTAAAGAAACGTCGGATTATTTTAGATCTTCTTCGTATAAAAACGATAGATTCGGTGGTTTCGGTATCGTTTTGCGCAGCTTTTTTGCCATATACATAATAGTACCTGCGCAACGATACCGAAACTGTCGTTAAGGAGTCACAGAATCCCGCTACTGGCCCTGTAATATCGGAAATGGTGCTAATAATGTCTATTTAAACAGGATAATTATTTTAAGCAGAACGTTTAAATTTTTGTCAAAAGTGATGGAAATATTTAGTGGGAATATTTTGATAAAAATAATTTGTTTTCTTCCTCAGCCAGAAATGATTAGTCAAATTGACGTCGATTTGATATTGATCCATCGAGGAACGGTCGCGTCGAATACTGGTTGATATTTTAATTGCGCAATTAAAGGCTATTGCACGTAACAAATAAAGTTTTAGTTGTAACCATAAGACTGTAAGAAAAATTAACCAATCGCAATCGGTTATTCTTCTTGCGGTCGAAGAATAATCGAGTGTAATTGATTTATTTAATTAGTGTAATAAATTTTCTTATGGCTTTACGGTTACGACTAAAACTTTATTACGTGCACTGCAAAACTTTACATAAAAATAATTATAACGATTTCGAAGATGCCAAAAATATGTATTAACCAGTATTCGATATCGACTGTTCATCGACACATTGACATCAAATCGACTTCAATTTAACTATAATACTATAATTACTTCAGGGCTGGGTCTTAAATTGATTTACATATATACAATACTTTTTAGACATTTATAGCTTGCCTGTTCTGGCTGGCTGTATATGTATTGTGATGCGTAAATAGAAAAATATATATATAATATATGTAAATTTATGTTATATTTATATAAATAAAGATGTCTTGATAAAGATACAGTATTTGCTTTTTTCAGGTATTTTATGGTCCTTAAGAGTAAATTTCTCGTTGCGTAAGTTCCAAAACGAGATATAAGTGACATTTTTTTCTAACGGTGCGGAGATATAACTCATCGCTATATATAAACACGAATTAATAACTCATCAGGTTATTACGTACTTAGCAAAAAAAATATGCTGATACACCTCTGAGCTCTGAGCAGAATGACATACAACAATCTTCCTAGTATATGTAATACTAAGCATTTGATAAACATTGTAATTAGATGACAAGGCAAAAAAAAGAGAATAAAAGTATATAAACAGATTTTAATTGCGACGCAGCGCGCTACACAAACCATAGCGCCGTATCAACATATTTAATAATATAATACTCGTTTTTTAATATATGGGCTATCACAATTATATTAATTTAAAAATATTATCCAATATCAATATGTTACACATTTCCGTCCGCGTATTTATAATTGTTGAAATTTTGACTTACTTCCGCGAACTGAATAAGGGATATATCTCTTTTATTCCATGATACGAGACATGTTCAAATTTAAACGAGACTTTTCTTCTCAATCAAACAGACCTTTACTAAAATCTGTAGATATTACATTTTAAAAAATATATATACAAAAAAAATTCCAAAAAATATCATGCGTATATAAACCAGTAACAAAAACAAATTTATTTATTTCTATGGCTAAAAGTTTATTGAAGAAACTAAAGTCCAAATTTTTAACACTGCGCAGACACCGTGGGCCTTTTAAGGCACAGTCGATTCTTCGTATTTTACAGTTTTCTTCTGACGTTTTAACACACTTAAAAAACAATTGCAACAGTCCCGGTCTTATGTAAGTATAGAAATCACTTTTTGAAACCTTAAAGATGATACATGAATTGTTATAGATTTTTTGTAACACAGAAACGCTTTCAAAAATCTTTTTAGATTTAAAAGTCTCAGGTTGTCCAGGTGAGTGCTCCAAAAACGCGGTGTCTGCGCAGTGTTAAATTTAAAAATAATAATAGTAATATTAAATTAAAAATAACATCAACGGAGTGTTAAAAATTATAAATAAAAATGCTTGTGCGAGAAACTTCGATGCGTAAACTGTTTAAAAAGTTTTAATCAACTTGGAAATAATTCCATTCTATTGTTTGCGGCAACAATTCGTGTAGGATTGAAGATTGATACGCCTATGTGTGTTTTAGAGCTTCTATTATACTAAAACGGCTAACGTATTTATTTACTCGGCGAGATGAGAAGGCGCGAGGTTGCGAGTTCGGGTTACACAACGTATCATTATCAAGATTTTGTGTGCTCAAAGCGCTTAAATCAGCGGAATCTTGTGCTGTTTGTCTGTTTGCAAAATTAGTTTAACAATGAGATATTATATAAAATCTCGAGTGTGTTTGTGTGTGTAATCTGATAAATGTGCATGTGAATATAATAATGAAAACATCATTTATATCCATTTATATCCATTCATCTTCATTTATATCCATTTATATCTATTTATATTTCTGAAGAAGGAAAATGCGAGAGAGGTAGACGGATTAATTATCGCCTGTATAGAAAACAACGCGAATGGAAGTAGACAATGAAAACTTTGAAGAGAAGCAAGAATTTGCGCAACTGCATGATTACTGATTTGTCCAAATAATTTCTGCACAAATAATTCAATCTTAATATTGGCAACTTAGTATAATAGAGAAATGTGTTTAGGAATGGAAATATAAGACATGGAAATATTTTGCAGATAAATAAAGTATCGCAAAGGTTAAACATCACGTATATCCGCATTCTGCATCAGTAGAAACATCATTCGATGTTTCATGGCGATCTAGATTGAAAGAACATAGGTTGGCCAATCTTTCCTGTATGGCCATCTTACCCAAGTTTACCCTATTCAAATTAAATATAATTTGATGCATAATTAATTAAACGTGCATAATTAATCATCGTACATCAATATATAACGAATCCAGAATGTAAACTGGTTTAACGAGTGGTGTGTTTTTCACCTGTAAATTATATGCAAAATGTAGGTCGGACTTCGACCAAACTGTGACTTAATCGATTAATCTAATCGATAGATTTGCTTAAATCAAAATTTTATTTATATAATTTGTTGTTTCCAATCTAGTTTTCATCTCCATTGAGTTAAACAAAAAAAGATTTGTTATTCTATGTTAAAAAATACAGCAAAACAGGTATTGCTTGATGGTTATTTGCCGATTACGCATACCTATTCGTTACACATCTGCAGTAACGAACACAAATACTGGCTAAGTCCATCTACTATTACTTTTTATTTAATTATTTATATTTTATTTAAAATATATAAATATGAAATAGACAATAAAATACGTATCCTAAAATACTAGGATTTTATTATAAGTTTATATTTTTTTACTATCTATATATTCTATTTATTTTTTGTTAATTTTTTACACATATCATTTTTTACGAAGAAAAATAGCCCCTTTAATTTATTTGATCACACATGCCGCTAATGCACTGATTGTGAGTATTATTTTAAAAAATGTTATATCAGACATTAACATTTAATTTCCTGTAGTCGAGCAAAAATTAATGTACACAAAGCGTGTAAAAATGTCGACTTGATGCCGTATCAAGGAAAAAAATTTGCTGATATAACAAACATCTTTTCGCACTCTATTGCAGAAGATCTGTAAAATTCAAAGAAGAACATATAGTTTTTTCTTGTAAATTTAAATATAAAAAATCGGATAACGTTTAATATCTGAACATCGAAAAAATAATTTTGAGTATCTCCTTCAAATACCAGCCTTCGAATACTCATGCGAGATGTAATAATACCGTATTACGTAAATATTACACGTACCGTTTAAAAATAAAAAACAGGTTGTTTGTTTGACCTAAATTTTTAAGGGACAGTTTCACCAACCTCGATCAACTGTAACCTTCGATTAAACTCACTCTTTGTCTCTTTCTAATTGTTCTCCTTAGAAAGAGACGAAAAGTGAGTTTGATCGAAGGTTACACTTAATTCAGAGATGGTGAAATCGGACCTTAAAATAATGATGATTCGGTCAATGGCCGACTATTTTCGATTTACTTAGCCTTGATAAAAGCCTATTGACTAAATGTCAGATGAACTATATCACAAAACTTGACACGACCCTGAGGATCCGTATAAATGTCTGATTAGTAGTAAGAATGAGATATGCCTGCATATATATATATGTCTGAGCTGTTCGTTGCTTACTGCAGTTTCAACTTATCCGCCGTGTGTGACAGTTAACATTTTTAGACTTTAGTAAAATTATAACATATAATTTGCTTTCATCAGAAATCAAATAATATAAGTAGTACTGAAAATGTGTCTCTCTAGTTTTTGACTGCTAATTTAAGGTGTTTAAGATGAATACATACACACACAATAGTAAGTACATTAATATAAAACGTATGTAAAAAATGACGGACTGTATATAAGCAATAGGAACATACAAAATCATTTGAAATTATTATTTCCTATTTTCAAAATTTGTGATACAAACAGATTGACATTTTTTATATATAATCTATATATATAAATATATAAATGTTGTTAATAATTTAATACATAATCAATCTAAACTTTGATATAAATTAAGAGAATTCACTGCTTGGAAGATCAAAAAGATAAGGAAATATCTATTATAAAACCTATAAAAGGACAATAGGATAAAAAATAATCAGACAAATCTTGCCTTACGGATTTTTGCCTTTAAATTTCATTGTTTGTTTAAAATTTAAATATACTTTTATTTTATAAACGTTACAAAATCAGAAAAATAAAAGTATAAAAAAGTGATACGCACTCATACATATACACACACATATATATACATCCGCCCACGAAATCAAACCCGTACAAATATATATGTTAATACTTTACGTTATTCCGAAATGCGTCACAATAATATATAAAATATTTTTTAAACTATTGAACTTTTTACAACTCCTATTTTAGTATTTTTACATGCAAAGCAGCTAAAAAAAACTATATAAAAAGGTCATACGATTCCATTTAGAAGAACATAAATTTTATGTCGGTGACATAAATTTTATAAAAAATAAAGATTTTATTGCACAGGTTGTATTTTTCTCTTTAAATTGTAAACTTTTATTTAAAACATTTACAAAAAAAATCATTTTTAAGATGATCATGAGTGGTTGCTCTGCATAATTTTTTTTATTTTTAATATATAATTATGTATTTTCAATATATTATATATGTATATATAAAAATTATAAAAACAAGTAATTCAAGATATTAACAAACATTAAGATGTAAAAACACAATTGGAAAAAAAAATTAATTTTGCAAAAAAGTTGACTGTGCAAATTAACTTGACCTTTATTTGATATTTAATTGATCTCATAAACTTTAAATGCTTTATTAAAAAAATTAGATTGAGATCATTTTAATTCAAATCTCATCTGCAAACTTTAAAAATAAAGCGCTTCATAAACCGTGCATAATTATACATCGTGTTACGGTTTTAATTGCAGTAAATCACTTTTCACCTACCTGCTCTCACCTCCCAATTTATCTACACGCAAATTCCTGTTCTGCATATTAAAATTTCATAACTACGCATAATCCAACAACGATTAAGAAATATAGATTAGGTATCCAGTTACTCATAAAAATTCCGTTTTTTTTATGTGAAAATAGGTGGTTCGAGTTGGTTACCTTGACACTTTAAACTGTTTAATAAGCCATTAAAGTACACATACCAAAAATACTTGCAAAACATTTGAGATTAATAATTAATTTTTTAAGTAATCTGTGAAAAAATTATAATCAAAATATTAATACATAACTTAGTAATCTAATAGAATAATGAATTAAAGACAAGCCTTTTGTTTTTACAAAGTGATCGAACTTTAGTCAATCAAACAGATAACAAAACTTTATAATTTTTTTTTAAACAAACTATAAATTTTATAAACTAATTACATTATTAAATTAATTACTAAATATTTGATGTCAAAAATTAAAAATTAAAACGACACTTAACATTTAACAAATTTTTCTTTGATATATTAAAGAAAGATCATCTAATTGTCAAGTAATTATAATGAATAAACTAATATTAATTGCATTTGTAGGTTTCTTGAAATGCAAACGAAGAGATGCCATAGAACTTATATCAAATAATATTCTTTGATATTGTTGGCACTTACAAGTTGTAGTTTACAATCGCGAGTATCGACAATATAATGAGAATGAACGTGAAACTTGTTTTCCTCATACTTACGTTTACTGTAGTAATGCTAGAGGCAAAACTAAGTTATTGGTTAGATCTACCATTCTCTCGGAAAGCAATAATCAACTATCTATTTCCTAAGGATCCCGGTATAATAAGAGTAAGGAATCCAGATGAAGTCATAACACGAGTGAACAATGTAACCACATTGGATTTTGTAAGTGTATCGAGATTGTCTTTTAATATTTTGTCCCATTAAAAGCACACTTGAAAAAATAATGGCGTAATTAGAAGGTTAACTTATTTAGAGTATTTAGACGAAAAATCTTGTTGATACACAAAAATAACTTGCTGTGTTAACGATCGTATATAGTTAAAACCAATAGCAGTAAATAGTAGCATTACAGTTATCAAGATTCTTTTGTTCAAACAACAAAAATATTGAATAAAATAATATATTACTGCAAAATAATATATATTATACAAAATAAGAAATGTTTCAACTTTATTTTAAATTGTATAGGATGTTTAAAAAACATTTCAAGACCTATTTAGAGGATTGATAGATAGTATTTACCAAACTAGTAAGTAAAAAGAAGTTAAATTAATGTGAATCGAAAAATTAATTAATTAAAACATTAATTTCTATGATAGAGAGATAGAAACAATTTTTGTTTTGATAATGTGCATTAGTTGTATAAAATATGAATTTTTTGCATAAATAAATTTTTCTTGTAATTTTATATAACAAATATTACGTGTAAACAAATATTACGATAGAATTGTTTAAAAATCTTGAACTCTTATTTTTTAACGTTCACACATACAGGGTGTGAGAAAAGTCTGGAAACGGTCAAATATCTCGAAAACGAAACGTTTCTGAGAAAAATGTTTCAGACAAAAATTGTTTGGTTTCGAGGGAGCCATAAGATGGTACCATTGGTCTGATCTTGGATGTTCGTTTAAAGCTGACGTGAACGACACTTTTAATTTCTTAAATGGAAACCCCTATTTTTCAATGCATATTCTTGTAGCTAATCTCGAGAGCTTTTCAAAACACTATAATAAAGTATTTTTTCGTTAAGAACTTTTGAAATTATGAGGCTTGAAAGTTCTAGTACTTTGACATAAAATACAAAATATCTTGTAAAACATTAAGTTTTTGGTAATGTTACCTTAATACTTTTATGCACAGAATAATGAGACGAATAAATTGGTATGAAAAAGAGGCATAGTTCCTTTAAGAAAAATATAATTTGCAACACGCATCTGCATACTTTTTCTTAAAAGCAACTATGTCTTTTTTTCATACCAATTCATTCGTCTCATTATTCTGTGCATAAAAGTATTAAGGTAACATTACCGAAAACTTAATGTTTTACAAGATATTTTGTATTTTATGTCAAAATACTAGAACTTTCAAGCCTCATAATTTCAAAAGTTCTTAACGAAAAAATACTTTATTATAGTGTTTTGAAAAGCTCTCGAGATTAGCTACAAGAAAATGCATTAAAAAATAGAAATTTCCATTTAAGAAATTAAAGGTGTCGTTTACGTCAGCTTTAAACGAACATCCAAGATCAGACCAATGGTACCATCTTATGGCTCCCTCGAAACCAAACAATTTTTGTCTGAAACATTTTTCTCAGAGACGGTTCGTTTTCGAGATATTTGACCGTTTCCAGACTTTTCTCACACCCGATATATGTCTATATACGCAGATCGGTTTAGTACAAAGATACGGTTACCCTGCCGAGGAGCATTACGTCACAACGGAAGATGGTTATAACTTGGTGATACATAGAATATCAGGAAGTCCTTTATCTAATAGTCAACAAAGAAGAAAAGTTGTGTTTCTTCAACATGGTGTTATGTGTACATCTGATTGCTGGGTGTCGATCGGCGCTGACAAAAACCTTGGTGAGTGACTATCAAACTGGCGTCAATATACATAATGCGTTAGCAATGTCACCATTAAATATGTTAATCAGATTCAGAATTATTTCCTCTAAGTAGCGAAATAAACTTCGTGAAACATCTCATATATCTTCCATTTTCTGATGCGCATCCTAAAATACGTATGGATCTTCTCGATCGCAGCACACCGAACGATTCTATTTTTGGATGTGCGAAAAGTGAAATACAAATTGACGTAGAAATTAAGAGAATTATCTCATATTAACATTATAAGCCGTGGAATTTTCAATATTTGAGTTCACAGTTCTGGACACGGTATGGGATAGTTATATGTAAATTTACACGCGCGCGTACATGTCCATCAAGTTGGGATTGAAGTTGAGGATTACGATCAATACGTTCACCTTGACTCCATTCTTCTTTATACCTATAATGGCAAGAGTAAGATCGTTTAGGCAGTGAAAGTTTTAACGACTATTTACAACCAAAAAACGGATCAAGAACAATCAGTAGAAACAGAAAATAAACAATTTTGCAAGTTCAATTAATCAATCTCATTAGATCAATTTTATTAGAAGAATCTTGTTCTATTATCTTATAAAATTTGACAAATTTTGTTAAATTAAGAAAAATAATAAATGACAGTTTGTTACATCTTAATAAAGCACGATAAATTCAATAAAAATAACTAATTAAATAAATCAATGAACTATTTTCTTCAATAAAATTTGTCGATTCACGTAATATCAAAGAATTTATTATCACATGCTCAATAAAAATATATTTATTATGTTGGCAAGATTATTGTATTAAATCAACTCTATATTTTATTGTATCTTTTTAATATTTTAATTACATATTTTAAAAACAAATTTATTTTATATGAATAAAAGAGTTTTATTAATTGTACGATTTTTTTTGTTAGAAATTTTTGAAGTAACAAAATATTATTTTTTTTGGAAAAACTATAATGCTCACTACAATAAATAAAAAATGTTTAATAAAACATTTAACATTGATATACATATACCCTGAGGAAAAAAAAACAATTACGTTTTTATCCGAAAGTATGACTATTAAGATGATAAGAGAAGATAATTATACATTATTATTTTGTGTTATAGCATTTTTATTAGCTGATCAAGGATATGATGTATGGGTTGGAAATATCAGGGGAAATTCTTATTGCAGATCACATGTAAAACTGTCTCCACGAAATAGAGATTTTTGGCAATTTAGGTAAAATTTAATTTTATATATAAGAACCATTTTAAAGAAATATTCTTCATTAATTTCAACTTTTTTGTTTATTTAAATAGCTTTCAATTTATTTATATTTATTTCTTTTATTTCTTTAATTGTATTAAATTCAAGCCAGATTTCGTCTAAAATTTCTAATTAAAATCAATTTTTCCATAATAAAAAATATAAAGATTTATAATATTGTACATATATAGATACATTAAATATCTCGATATTCTTGTTAAGAAATAATGTATTTTAATTGAATTGAAAAATTTGTAACTAAAAGAATATTTGTTTATTTTGCAATATTAAAAGGTAGTAAAAACAAAAGTAATATTTAATTTTATTGTCTAGTTATCACGAGATAGGAACTAGAGATCTACCATCTATGATCGATTATGTACTTAGTCATACAAAACAAAGGACTTTACGCTACGTCGGTCATTCGATGGGAACTACCGTATTATTTGTTTTACTATCTATGAAACCCGAATACAATGCAAAAATAAAATTAGGTATTCTTCTTGCTCCGGTAGCCTTTTGGAAAGAATTATCTCCCGCAATGGAACATATTCGTCCTAAAATACCAAAGTTTAAGGTAAAGTGATATCAAGATCGATCGTGTTTTAAATAAAGTACATACATTTATATTTGTTTATTAGGAAATTCTCGACTTCAATGAAATATATGAATTAGCTTCCTTATCATCAACAACCATCACGATTGGAAGAACACTGTGCAGAGATGGAGCAATTACCCAACCTATCTGCATTGCAATATTTTTTCTCTTCTCCGGATCCGGTCCAGCACAACTTAACACTGTACATTATATATCTCTAATTTAGCACGATTTTTTTTTATATACAACAAAATTGTTTTTAATGAAGTCACTCGTTACACAGACGGCATTACCGGAAATATTATCGTATTATCCGAGCGGCGTCTCCGTGAACACGGCATATCATTTTTACCAAAATATAATTACACGTGAGTATTCCTCCCCCCCCTTCAGAAATATAACAATATAATATATTATGTTAATTATGAAGAAAGAGATGTTGGGTTAAATCGTATCTAAAATCTTATTATTATCTTTATTAAGTCCTTTTTTAGTGTGCTTTGATGCGTTAAAATTTAGGAAGCGATTAAATTGGAATTATGCGGTTTGTTCTGAAGAAGGCCAAGTAAGGCTCGAAACGTCAACGTTGATTTTATATTGCGAACACATTCGTTGTTGAATTGATTTTAATAAATATACATCTATTAATAGCTCGTAAATTGGCCGTTCTATTATTTAGCTATCTTTATTAATATTAAAATAACTATCTCAATAGTGATTCTTTTAAGCACATTATTCATGACGTGATCACTTTACGTTTATCTAAATAAAAATTTAAATTTTTACTTTTTTGCAAATATCTTTTAATTTTAATTACACATTTATGTGAAATAATTTATATTGATTGCTGCAGAGAAATTTCAAACCTTTGATTATGGATATTTCGGTAATTACAAGCACTACGGGCAGCCAACGACCCTACCGTATGATCTTGAAAAAGTTACTGCGCCCTTGGGTTTATTTTACAGCGCTAATGATATAGTTGCTTCAAAAAAGGTAAGCTCACTTTTGATTCTTATATATAAAAAAACATTTGACTAAAAAATATATATCAAAGAGAAAGAAAGTAAAATTTTATAAGTTATACGTAGACAAAACTTTATTACGTCATACGAGTTATTTACTTGCAATTAGATAAAAAGATCGAAAGTATAATTTTTTTAAAAATAATTTAAGATGACCTCGAATTTTTTAATTAAATCGCATGATTTCCTTTTTATAATGTAATACGAAATATCTTTCTCTGCTTTCTTCCTCTCACCTTCTCTTTTTCTCTTTTTCATCCTCTCATTCTCTCTTCTTCTCTTTTCTTTTCCCCCCTCTCTTATTTCTTCAGCTCATATTATTATTTATGTATATACATATATATGTAAGCCGAAAACGGCTTTTAAGAGATAATTGCTTATATTTCTCAAATTATTATTATTAATTTTATTGTTTCTCATATTCTCTTTTCTCAGAATGTCCTCGAGACATATAAGCATCTGCCGAACGTTATTCTGCTGGAGGAAAATCCGTATAAAATGTTGACCCATTTCGATTTCCTATGGGCCATTGATGCAAAAGCTCTTGTATTCGACCGTATAATAGAAGTATTTCAGGACTTTGATATGTGGCGGGCATGGACAAACGATGAATTACATATCTGATACTTTCTTGTTAAAAAAAATTTATTTACTTTCGGATTAAGTATATAGAGATATCTAGCTCGATAGAAAAACTAATATTAAATTACTGGCCAGAAAATGCTACAAATTAATTTTTTTTCAACATAATTCAATATAATAACTACTTTTACTTTATTATGTAAAATTTTGACATCGACTGAATATATTATTGTTACTAATAATTTTTTTCTATTTTGATTGTAGATATATATCTTTAAATGTATTATTGTAAGTATTCGTAAATATTTTTAAATATTTTATCTATTGCGTGAATATTTGTAATCTCATTATTATTTGTTTTTTGTTATTGAACTTTGTATACCCATTTTATTACAATACATAAATACTTCTCTGTTATATGTTATATTAACGCATCGATAAATAATTAAAATTTATAATTTGTTATAATTTACAGTAAACTACATGTGTAAGGACTTTAGTAAAAACTTGCAGATTCTAGGAAGAATGACTTGCGGCAGCAATCAAGTTAATTTTCTCAATTGTTTTAATAATCACTTATACATATATCTACCTATACATGTACAATTTGCATATATAATATACAAACAATAAATATTATTGCTCTTTGTTTAGCATTTATTTTTATTTTTGTGGAATAATGTCATGGCAACGCAAACGGATATGACACTCATATAGTGTCGATATTAACAGTAAAACAATATCATTACTTCAACATTTCTGGAACGGCGTTATGCATTATGTACAGTGTGACGCGTACAACTATGTTTCAAAAGTTACCGTTCCTTTCGATTGAAGCTACAGTCTCTCATCTAAACCAAACTGGCAGTACCGATATTAATGACGACGTTGTCGGCATTTCGTTCGTAAACCGTTAGATCGTGTCGCCTTGGTTGTTCCAATAAGGCAGCGAGTTGTTCCCCACTTGTAAATGATCCTGTCGAAGGTGACAAGATCACGTCACATTCCAGTTGACCTGCACAGAGATGAAACAGAAACGATATTCCATGTAGTATTGTGTTTTTGTTTTAGAAAGAGCGTAGATGTATCAATCTTAAATAAAAAGAAAAAATTCCAATTAATTTAGAAATTTTAATCAATTTAGAACTAATCTGTTAAATGAATGTTTGAGATATACGTTTTATCGCTTATCTAAACTACGGATGCTGCATTGTCTTTTTATATTTACCTGACAACGAGGGCGACGCACCTTTGCTGGAACCGTACATGCGGGTGCTGTATCCAGAATCATTATGGGTGTCGTGCAGAGGCGGTGTCGGACTGTACACAGGGTTACGTGATCTGTACGGCATTCTCGCGATACTGTCGTAAGGCACGTCTTTGGAAATGGCCTTCCTACAATTCATCTCTTTGTACGTTTTTGATTGTTCAACGTCGTCATCTTCCCCTTCGCTGCTCCCGCTTTCGTTATCTGCGACATTAATGTCAATTAGGATAGATTATTCGAATCAGGATGTGTCGAATCAAATTGCGCATCAAGAGCAACGTGAAAAGTCGACATGTGTTAAAAAAAATTTTTTTTATAATATTTATTTTTTAAATTAAATCACGGTAAATTATTTTTTTCTCGCAGCTGTACCGATCTATGCTCAATTTTTATGACCTCGTTAACTCTAACGTAGTTTGTTATTCAGGAAACGTTATACATCACCTTGAGAATGTACCCTCTGATTTTGCGAGCACTTGGTATGTTCATCCAGACCGGCCTGTTCACTGCCGCCGGAGTGAATTCTTCGCCAACCATTGTGCATATCAGGTACTTGCTGAAACCGCTTGATCATCTCGTGAACACTGCGGCGACCGTTCCACTCCGTCATATTCCCGTCGCTAATCTTCTGGATCTTATTTTCATCCACGGACATGTTCATGCCGTGCATGTCATACGACACGCAACTCTTAAGAACAAGAGACAAATGGATTTATCTAATATATATTTTACTTTAAAGATAATTAATAAATTATTAAAAGTATTAAAATTATATATTATGAAAGGAAATTTTCATTGTTACAGGGTCTTTTTATTCTAACAGAACTAAGCCATTAATGTACAATTATTGTTTTATTATTTATTTCATGAAAAAGCAGTAATTATTACAACGAACGATAATATAGTTCAATCTTACTCTTTGTTGACGTCTCCCCTTCACAGGAACTGAGTCTGTCGGCGCTATGTCTAAGGACGAGGTTCCACCGTGCCTAATGGCTCCGTCGAACGTTTCGTTCAATTTGGGTGGGATGTCCAGCACTCTGAGCGATGATTTAACTACTCCAGATCCCGAAGGCAGGTCTCTCATGGACGTACTGAGTCTAGGTATAGCCGGTATATCGAGATCATCTAGACTTCCACGATGAACTGGCGTTTCTCCGGGAATCTCGAAGCTGCGATCCTGCGGTCGGTCATCCAACAGATCCTCCAGCGATCTTGTTCTCGTCGGTAGTACCACCTCCGACTGATTGTAATTGGTTTTCGCTGGTCTCTCGCTATATCTACCTCTCCCACCTCGTTGCAGACGTTGCTGAAGATGCGAATACCTCTCGTCGCACCTGGAGCGCTCCTCCTGAACGCACCTAGTCAGCTCCGAGATTTGTCCCCTGGTCCTCCTCTCCAGATTGGCCACTTTCAGGTCCAGCTTCTCGTGAGCCTGATCGATGTGTGCTTTCAACTCGGCCTTGTCCCGTTCCAGCTTCGCCTCCATATGTCGGAAAAATGGGGCGCAATAACACGTATATCCGACCCCCACTGGACCCTTTCTGATATTACCCGCCAGATCCAAATAGTACTGCTCTCCCCGCCCTAAAGGGTCAGAGGGCAGCGAATCTAGACGAGGTTGAGGGAACGCTTCCGGGTCCGGATAGTAATGGCAGCCATAGGGCGACCATTGCCGGCCCATGATAGCTTTTTCAAACCGGACTTTGTGCTGCTTACTGTTGGATTTATATTTCTTCCGGTCTTTCTTCGAACTGCTCCCGCCGCCACCGCTCCCGGTGCCACTTCCGGTCTTTTCTCGCTTCTTATCCGACTTCATTGCCTTACCTGGAAAATTAGCAAAGCAATAAAATATGTTAAATAGTTAGTCGGTAATTTCGTACAAGCTATACTTGATGCGAACCAGATTCTTTGCAACGCGCAATCACTAATAACAATCTATTCTATAATAATTTAATAATTAAACTTTATCCTCACCGTCGCCTATCTTGCCATCTATCGAGTCGCCCTCGCGGCTTTTGCTGCGCGTCCGGCTTTTACCGCGTGCCTTGGAAATAATTTCCAAGATTTCGGTATGATTCTTACGACGGGCAATATCCTTCGCCGTTTCACCTTGTTTATTCCGCAGACTTCGATCGCAACCGGCTTCCAGGAGAATGCGCGTCAATTTCCGGCGACCCATAGCTGCCGCTATGTGCAAAGCGGTGTCACCATTCTAGAAGGGACAAACAAGTAGTGCAGAGAATAAATAACACGTTGTATGTACAACTAACTGCAAAATTATGACACTTATATACAATAAAACTTTTAAAAGTTCTTATTAAACATTTTAAAAAGGCATAGAGAAAGAGCATAAAGAAGAATGATATTAAGAACAATATTACGATAAAAGAATTGCAATCCGTGATGAGCAACATTTGTAAGGAGCAACGAAAAATATATATTATTTAATAAAAAATCTCATACTTACTTTGTTTTGATCTGACACCTTGCACAGAGCTGAGATTAGTATACGCATTACGCCGGCATGGCCATAACGTGCCGAAGTATGAAGCGGAGTATCGCCATACTGAAATGAATAAATTAAAGATTCAATTTCTTGAAGAATAAATATAATTCGCGCGTAGCACTTTATAGAAAGAAAAATATCTTTTCTCTTTTACGCTTTTGATTATTTCTATAATCAAAATTGTGCATCGAAATATTATCGCCTGCATGTTACAAACAAATAATTCTTGAAAATTTTATTATCGCTGTTAAACTGTTTATCATATTCCATATAATTAGAAATGTACTATCGTTTTATTCTCTGCATATTTATTACCATTTTGTTTAGCTTCGTACAGTGTATTAACATTAAATCTCTCGCTTTTTACTCTTATCTTCCGATCCACGCGCCGATAGACGCGATAGAGGGATTGAAAAAAAAAGGAAAAGAATCGGTAGATCGCTCACGTTGTTCTGAAGATCGGGATTGCTGCCGGCTAGGAGGAGCTCTCGACAGCTTTGATTATGGCCGTTTTGACAGGCAAGGTGAAGCGGTGCAAATCCGGCGAGATTCCTGGCGTGCAGTGGGGCCCGTTGGGTCCCGAGGGCCTTCGCCAGAACCGCCACGGTCCGACTGTAACCACGCCATGATGCCTCGTGCAGCGCCGAGTTTCCATGCTGAAAACACGCAGACGTATTCATCGACGGACGCTCGGTGCCCGGCCCAAACTACAAGGTGTCTCGGAAGAGGCGCGGATCAAAATCCCAGACGTGGAACTTACATAACTGTTTATATAATAATCCACGAATTTTTAATCGTAAAACCCCGTGTCAGCACGCGTTCCTCCGTTCTTCTAGCTACATATCTTTCAGAGAAAAAGAGACCTCAAATGGAGATTATTATCGCTATTTCCTATTGCAGAGGATAGATCAAGAGTCACTAAAAGTCTATTCTGGGGATTCCGGTTATAACTTTCTTATTTTCTACTTTGCTCCTCTTGTTTACGAAACAAACAAGTTAAGAAAATTTATAAAAATACCTGTACACATTTATTTTTTAAATCTATACATTAAAAAATTGCAATGTACTACCTGTATAATTATATAGCCTACTACTGTATAATCTATAATATTAATTTCGAATAAAACTATACTGTTATTTTTTAATGGATTACATTCAGAAAACTGTGTATAAAATTGAAATCTCAAAATGTAAATTTTTCTCTCACTGTCTCTCCCCCTTCGCCAACATCTTTCTCTTCATTAATTAGAAACTTCTTAAGTTTAAGGTCGCAGTCGGAATTCAATGAATTTGTAAAATTAACTTTTCTACGACACCCTGTATATCTTGAATACATGTATGAATATCTTCGACTTGTGTTTTACTTCATGTTTTGCGAATAGCAACGTGTAATATCCGTTAATAATGGTCGTTATCATTAGTAACTAGAAGCACGCACACTATAGTCAGTCGAGAGTCAGTGCAGAGCAAAAGCGGCGTTAATTTATCTTTAGTATGTTTTCTGGGCATCCTATTATCTTTTTCATCGCAACCTCAACAGTTATCCCCGTCGGATGCTCTCATTTAGCGTTTAAATAGCACGATTTAATCTCAGTTTTTATTTATACAATATAAGACGAACCAAAGATATTTTGCTTTATCTAATTTTTTTGTAGTTTGCGAATAATCTTTAGGAAGTTGATCTCTATTTTGATTTTGAATGTTGGATTTAAAATTGTAAATAGAAATTTTTTTATAACAATATTCATACAAATCAAATAGCTCGGGCAAACTCAGAAATTTACAAATTTAAAGAACCAAGCTCGATATGACTATAAAATATTCCATACTGAAGAAATTCTTCAAAAAAAGAAAATATTCTTATTTTATGTTGTGTTTTTATATTATATTGTGTTTTTATTTTATATTAACATTGCATAACTTTTGTGATATGACATATTATTGTTTAAAAGAAAATAATTCACTATTATAGAATAAAAAGTGATGGTAAATCAAGTACAGCGTTGTTGTACAGAGACGTCTAAGCTTAAGTCGCGGAATAACGTCTGTACTTAATTTTAAAACTATAATACCTTACGACTTACGACTTTAAAAACAACTCAATTTTCACCACTATTGTCATAATGTATAATCGGGGTGCAGCCTTCAATTCGTAATATCGATTTCTACGAAATTTATCGCGTCGCTAAATAGAAATCCCCATCGCGCATCGGTTCGCCAAATCGCCATGCGACTTCACAAAAGTCGCCATGACATGCCGCGCGCACAGCGCGCGGTCGCGCAGCTGGTGCTCACAGAACTGGTGTACGGTACACGGTGTAGCGCAACAAAGGAAAAAGGCGGACGAGGCAAAAGAGGATGACCGAGAGACTTACAACCGCTCGCCCATACTCGGCGAACAGTCGCTGGTCGATGAACCGTGCCATGCCACTCGCGACAGCATCGCCGCACACATTTAACACATACGTGCACAATGCTGCCCGGTATATAGGGTGTCTCGTTGGAAACGTACGAGAACACTTCACGTAACTTGATCGTGCTAATTATTTCTGTCTAAGAAAAGAGAATAAATCGGATAGCAGTGAATAATAATCAAAATGTCAAATAAAGTTATATAATTTCTCCTATATGTAAAAAAAATTTGATATCAGAAAAAATATTTAACATGTTATTTTTAATAACCACACGTAGCTTGAAAAACACGAAAAATGTAGTACTTTATACGAAAATTTCCTAACTTTAGGTAAAGATAATTAAAAAATATATTAGTACGAGTTTCTTGTAGTTTAAATCAATATTCAACGGAAGGAGAAAGTTAACGGAAAAAAAAGGAAAAAAGTTTCAAAAAACTGCGAAGATAATTTCTTGTTCTAAATGAGTCTTATCTTTCTTCATTCTTCCATAAGAGAGTATCTTATTTCCGTATAGCTTATTTCTTTTCTCCAATTGTACAAAAAAAGATACTTAACGATGAGCTGGCGGAACGCCCGTATGATTCATCGTTAAGAATCTCTGTTACGGATTTAATCTCTTTATGATTTTAAATTGTAAGATAAATAAAATTTCTAAATGTGTGTGTCTCTTAATTAAATAATAATAAATTTTATAATTTTTATAAATTCATTAATTTTAAAAACTATTTTTAAAATTTATGTTAAATTTAAAATAAAAACAATTCAAAAGACAATCGATTTATTTCTCCACACAAACACACATCTATTGAAGTTTTAAAGTATTTTATACGTATATTAACAAATTATATTATTATTAAGAAGTCAATTACTTTTATTTTGAAGCTACTTGGGATATTATACATTATGCGCATCGATTTCTACGCGTAATAAATACTAAAAACTAATTGGAACTAATAATTGTAACTATAAATATCGCTGAAAATCATGAAAGCGGCAAGCATCTATAAGTGATTTTGTTTTTAGCACTTAGATGTCATATGTCAGGATGGCCGAGCGGTCTAAGGCGCCAGACTCAAGGTTATAACCTTACCCGTCCACGACGGGTCTGCCGGAGGCTTCTGGTCCTCTCTGAGGGCGTGGGTTCGAATCCCACTTCTGACAAATTTTTTTTATTTTTATTTTTTTTCGTTATTTTTACATCGCGTTATCTTGATATCATTATCTTGTCATCCAAACGTCCTATTCTGACAAATAGCAGACAATTTCGAACGGCGTAAGTTCAAATCCCGCTAAGCAATTTTATTTTTTTATTTTATTTTATTTTATATTTCTATAGCTTTCATATTACGCCTTACCACATAAAATATCATTACGCTTTTGATTATTTTTCATTGTTATATTTATATCTTTTAAAAAACTACCCTACATTGCGGGAAAATGTGTATCTTCAATATCAATTCTGTCTACGTTTAAATTAAGATAATACACATTCATGTGTTTTGAAAAAGAAAGAAAGAAGTAATTTAGAAGATACGACTGAAAGTTGATTGATGATGAATCAGTTATAAAATGTGAGTTTTTCAATCACGCCGGTTAGATAACTGAGTTAAGCACCTAAATCGCTTAATCGCAGCGATACTGTTCGGGCCATCCTGTTATTTTCCATCGCTTAGAACACGACGAGCATGCAAGTCTGGTCGATAGATACTTACTAACGTCGATATTTAATTGTAAGTACCACATGGTGAACACCGTTGTTCATTCAAGGTCACGCAGTAATAACGGATATCAAGTATCCAGGTACGTACATAACTACGGCGGTCGTGGTGTACATCACGCGGTCGCACATTCGCGGGTATAAACGCTTCTCCCACGCGTACGTTCGCCGGGTATATCCGGCGGGACGTTGCCGCGTTGAGGAGCGTTTTAATGTATTCACCCCTCCTATGAGGAGGAGAATCGGACCGGGCATGCTAATTGCCCACGGAACAATAGTGGGATTCCTACGGCCGGGCATGCGATTCCCCGACCAGGTTGTATCGTGCATCGGGAATAATTTCGTTTTATTTCAACCCACGTATGTGTATATATGCGCGCAACATGAGCGCGTGTATTCCCGGTGCTTTTTACGAGTCGTCTCGTGCCTATGTTCGATATCCAGCCGTGACGAACGAACGATAGTCGTACGGCGACGTACGCTCGAATAAAAGTATAATTTGTTCTGTTAAATTACGCCTATGCGATAAATTGTTCACTCGTCGAAGAACATATGTTAATATCACGTGTAATTGTTGTCAATCTGCAATTATTGATTATTAATAAGAACATTAGAGTGGAAAACAAATGTAGAAAAATTTCTTCGTGAGAGTCCATATGATGATCAAGGAAAAAGTATAACTTATATTTGCTTAAATAATAAAATAATATACTCATAAAAGATAAACGTCTTAGCAAAAATAATGACAACTTCTAATTATAAATGTAATTATCTCAAAACCATCATTGTCAAAATCATAATTGTGATTTCTTTGCGTTTAATAAAGAAATATTGATTTATACCTAATATCATCCTGTATAATTTACAATTAACTGATCTAATGCTAGAAAGAAAAGAGATGTGAAATATACACGTTTTATGAAATTGTTAAATAATCTTTATACCTATTAGATATTTTATCAGTTAAAAGTCATTATTCGTCAACGAACACTTCTCTCCCCGTATAGTTAGTCATTGTTTAATCATTGCGTAACGAATTATTTTCTCTTTTAATTTTTCTTGATAAAGTAAACACGAAGCACAGATGTTAATGTAAAAATAGATAACTATGTCAGGAATATTGGTTTTCATAAAAGTTGATCATAGGTCTTCATGTATAGGGTAACTACCCCTCACAGACCGTGTGGCCTAACGGATAAGGCGTCGGACTTCGGATCCGAAGATTGCAGGTTCGAATCCTGTCACGGTCGACATCTTTTTATTTCTTTTTTTTAAGAAAGTACGACAAATCATACAAAGACACATATTAACAAAGTGATGCGTGAAAATTATATATAAAAGAATAAATCTATATTGTACATCACTGCCCGTCAATGATTCCTTTCCTGAGATAAAGGAGGAACATAGAAGTTCTAGTGATTTTTATAGAAGTATATCAATAGCGTCTCTAGGCCTCTATGTTCCCCCTTTACCTCAGGAAAGAAATCGTTGACGGGCAGTGCACTATATACGGAAATCGAAAACGGAAAGAACATGCACGAGTTACATTTTGCGATATCAAATTGATAGCAAATGACAAATAATTATATAAATATATAATATATAGATATAGATTATATACATCTTTTTAAAAAATTGTACATTTTTTCACAATTACAGAATTTTTAATCTAAAGGCAATGTATAATGTATTCTTTCATAATAAACATTTAACACTGAATTACGATTAATACCTTAAAGATACAAATATATTCAGTAAATTACAAGATGATTGTCATGAAAGAATAGGAAAAATGACAAACAAGAAAGATTATGCTAAAGAGAAAATAAAATCGAAATTGGTTAAGAAATACAGTCAATATAATTATCATTAATACAGAGTTATTTTTATTTTAAATTATTAATTATTTAAAATTAATTTCAAAATTGTTTAAATGTTGTCTTTCAAAAAACGGCAATAAATCAAGCCGAACGTAACGAGAAAAATCTGGGCAGTAATTAATTTTAATTTATTTAATTAACACGATCAATTCAGTTAGCAAACATGTTAGATTTTTGCGCGAAATTATTTTTACGTAAAGAATACCTACTCGCTATTTTCCCCTTCTATTCTATGCTTAGAAATATTCATCCCGGATTATTATATATCGCGGATTATTATATAATTCGATAAATGTTTATTTTTGAACTTTCTAAACTGAAACTGCTAGTTTCTATATTCTAGAATATACGAAAATATTTAATAAAACCAGAATTTATGCAGCACTACTCACATCGTCAACGGCGCCAACGTCGACGCCCTGCAGCAACAGGATCTCACACACTTCCACATGACCACCTGCCGCGGCCAGCAATAGGGGCCCCCGGCCATTCTGAAACACGACAAGAATCCTGAATATCTTCGCGCGAGCGTGCATGCTCGATAAAACTTACTAATTAAGAGCCGCGCACCGAAAATATTTGAAAATGAATCTCTTCTGATGGTAATGCCTGATAAAATTTCTTAATCGACTATATTTAATCCCTTTGGTACAAATTAACGTTGCACAGAAATTTCTTTTTCAAAGTTAAATCTTTTAATGCAAATTAAGCTTTCACGTATAGCGATAATAAATTAACCTTTTTGCAGTTTTATTTTTATTCTGTATATACTTAACAAAAGCTTAGTTTTCTCACCATCTTTTTCCTGACTTATTAATTCACAATAACCATATTATCTCATTAATCAGAGCTTAAGTTAAAAGATTCTACAAGTTATTTTAAAGTAAAATCTACATACACACACACGCACACTGAAATAAACTCGTGGTAATTTTTTTCCTGAAATCCGGAAAAATAAAGTATCATTATTTATGAACAACTGTGAATTATTAGTCTTAACAAGATCTTTTGCTTATTTTAAATAAATTTATATGACTGTTTAAAAACACTTTCAAAATTGGTATTATGTGTACCTTTCAGAGAAATAACGGAATAATAAATGAAATCCGATGCGATGCAAACATGTCTCAAATAGCAAAAAATTTCAATTATTGAATAATTAAAATACAATCTTGATAAGCATATAGATCAATCGGGTGGTCCATTCTTTCTTATTCAGATATGCTTTAGACAAATATTATGTATGTCGTGCTGTGAGCGCTTATTTGCATTCTAAATCTAACCTACCCGACAAAGCTACGCTTCAAAGGGAATCGTGCTGCATATGAGAGTGAGATAATTAATAGACGAAATTAATATATTGCTGCCAGTCGCCCTCGAAGCCGTTAATAAAGTTTTCCAGTCAGCATCGCGAGTAATTATATTACAGGCAGAATTCAATTTAATGCCTCACGGTAGTCTTGAACGCTCTTAACGATATTAATCAATTTATTGAGAATCGTTTTTCAACTTCGTTCTTCCCACACACACACACACATTTCATTTCTTTCTTCCTTCCAGATCTCCGAAATGTGATTATATAAACACAGGTATTAAAAGTGAAGAGTAATTACAACTACAAAGTAGTAACAACAAAGAAAAGCATTTTTGCTTAGTCACAATTTTTCAATTATTAAGAAAATAGTGTAGATTTTTTTATTCTTAACGAGAAGACTTGTATTATCTTAAAATTTAGATATATTTATAATTAATTTTTCAGAGAATTTTATTTATAAAAACTGCACATTATAAAATATGTAAAATAATTCATTATTTAAAATACTTTTCTGCAACTTTGTAAAAAAATTCTGAATAAAGGGTTATACGATTTTAAAAGATTACAATATATTTAAAAGTCAGTAATACAATTTCTTTTTATATCAGCTTTTTAAGCAAAATTGCATAAAATTATGGAATTATAAAAAAGTTTCCAGTAAATATGTTAAACGTATCATTCTGTTTATATATAAATGTATTGTATACTTTAAGAATTTGAGAATTAAAGAAACATACTTCATCAGGCAACGGTTTAACGTTTTCGTTGAGCAAGCGTGCAACTCGATCAACGTCACCATGAGCAGCTGCCTCGCGCAACTTTTCTGCCATTCCAATCGAACACCTGGAACCAGAACAATACATATCACTTTAAATATGGCGAGTAACATACTTTTTGAAATTGTTTTGTAATTTTGATTGGCTTAATGTACGCTTATAATAACTGCGCTTTACGTGCTCCATTTTATAAACAGCAGATCCTCATCGTTCATCTAATTTTAACGAGATTAGATGCTAGATTGTTAGATCGTCTCGACATAAAATAGAATTATAATTCTTTTTGCTTTAAAGTTCATAGACTTAATAATAATATACGAGAATTATGAAGATTTAAAATGTGCTTGAGATGGTTGCTTGGCTAAATATACTTAAAACGATAATAAGAGGTAATTTGAATGGCAAAATTTGAGAAGACGCGTTTTTATATAAAAACAAAAGACTTAAAAATAGTTAAATTTGCTACGTGTGTATTGCCACGTATACATATACTTTCAATGATAACAATAACAGTTTTGTTTTTTATACATTTAAATATGTATCTAGTAAAATGTATCTTATAAACTTCATAGTTTGCTAAAATTAATACTTATTTTCGGATATCCAGGATGATCTTTAAGTAGACAAAATTTAAATGTAATTTATCTACGAAGATATAAATTAAGATAGCATTTAATAGAATTCTCGTTAAAAAACAATCAATTTCTCTTTCTCTGGAATCAAAAAGAAAACCCGTGGGTGTAGTTTGTAGTATTTCACAGTACCTAGTATTTATTTTATTTCCTGTATTCGCGTCGTGTAATCCGTGTAACGTGCGGACAGTAAATTATCTCGATGCCTGGCGTGGTAGTATATAATCTAGGATCCGAAGTGCGTTCGCACTAATGAGATAGACTTACGCTTCGCTGACGGAGCGAGACTCGTCGTCCGTTTGTAACATTAATCTCGGTCGTGGTTATTTCTTTATAGCGACTCTCTATAACGACACCAGAAATAACGTTGATGTGAACCAATGATAGTACGCGGCGGGAGAATTTATGAGCGACTCGGGAAAGTACCGTGAGGTGCGAACTAATATGTAATCTAAGTGAAAACTCTCTCTCTCCCCCTCTCCCCCCTTTTTCTCTCTCTCTCGATAATTTCCGCATTTTTTAAACAAATATATTTAAAAAATATGTACTGAGATATATATCTCTCTCTCTCTTTCTCTCATGACACATTTGTCACAATTGTAGCAATTATAAGATAACGAGTGAGTAGCGAGTCGTAAAAACACAGGGACGTGCGAATTGCTAAACCCGATTTGATTTCTATCTTTATTTCAATTTATTAAGATATTCCAGACATATTTTTAGACGTTAATGCTTTTAGGAAATGACGTCGAGGATTAAACACATAAAAATGTTGCAATTAAGTTTGCTATTATATATTGTGGTCAGTGGTCCGATTACGTCTCGTATACTTCCGCGTCCCGCCCTAAGATAATGGGGCGTATCCGGTCCATCCTAACTTATTAATGATGTAATTTCGTTATGCGTCGCGCAATACTGAATTCGAACATCAGACGGCGTATACCGCGGAATCACGCTTCATCGATTCAAATGCAGATGGGCGCGAATTACTGTGTACTTACATGCAATGTTTTCCTTATTAACGCAAGTTGTATAATTTTCAAATTTGCTTCAATTAAACCGTCTGTATTTAATAAATCGACAAATGTAAATCCGAAACCTCAATTTTTCAAAAGAAAAAGAAGATTCAAAATCATGACCGCGTATTTTCAGGGTATAAATAAGTAAATTGAATGGATAATCGTCGACAATTAAGTCAGATTAGAACTTGTATCTAAAAAAATATAAATTCTTTGCTTTAATAATTTAATGGTTTCCATTTTTAAATATATATTTTTATTGTGCAAAATCAAAGGAACTTTTTTTTCTTATTCCAACAATCAAATTATCAAAGTTCCTTTAATTAGCTTATTTATTTCATATACGCTAGTTTGATATTAAAGTACGCGTGTGCACTGTGCACAGATTATCTCTATATAGATCGTCTCATTTGATACGAGGTGTAGTATTACACGTAATATTTTAAATATAATGATTACATACATTTATGTCATCCGTTTTTTCTCCAAAATTACTTGTATGTGTTTCCTCATACATATATGTATGCGAAAACACGAAGAACGGACATTTTACAGATGGCGACTACTCCCACTCTATCTTTTTGTTCATATCAAGAATCTGGAATAAATGGCCGTAGTCTTACTCTCGGCATTGAATAAAAAGACGAAGGGGAAAAAGATGGTTCTCTCCAATCATCTTGAATCCTCTCCACCCTCTTTTTGCACACGACGGAACCTAACTTCGTCAATAACCGGCGTTGCGCCAAACGAAACCAATAATTCTGTCGTGTTTATTTTATGTGTCGATAATGATGCATCTCACGCATCGCAGTGTTTCCTGTGTAACGGATCACGCCGCGATGTTGCGACAAGCGGGACCGATTTTTATATTTTGTTTGTACCCTTCTATAAGAGCTTAATAGAGCTACCCCTAAATAGACTCGATATATTAGATAAATATTATCAATATTAGATTAAATCGAAATGCACAGGACGCTGAAAAACCATGCGCGTACAAATTTTATTTACGAATCGCTTTATTCATTTAAAATCAATTTTTTCTTAGCGAAAATTTGATTAAAATCATTCTTCTTATACTTCTTTGATTTTTAACGTCAATATTTTGACAATTTACGCTGAAAACCCATTTAAACAAGCGTGCATTACACTCGTAATTAAACGAAAAGTATAGCATTTATCTAATGGCAACTGTAAAGATTAATTTAAAGAAAACCGTAAGTTTGCTTGTGGTTCAAAGAAAGAAAATTTTTCCAGATCACTATTTATAAAGAAATTTTTTTTTTTTTTAATTAAATTCTCAATATCTCAAAAACGGAAAATATATGTTTTAGGTGAAATGAAATAATCTGAAATATTCCTTGCGGTTGGAAGGTATGGAATCTTAACAGCGTTGTGCTGAACGCGAACTTGTTTTAAGAACCGCCCTATTTGCAAGATCATCAACGGCATCGCTTAACGAAATCACTGTCACGTTTCCGATCAAGCTTTCCCGGCCAACCTAACAACTTAATATTACGCTAATGGTATCAAGATCGATATTGATTATTATTCTGCACGCAGAAAGCGCGTTGTTGATTAGCTGGACAGAAATTTATAAAGAAATTATGAAAAAAAGAAATTGATCTCCGTCCATCGTCGATTACATGTATCCGCCATTTCGATATATAAAAGAAAAGGGAATAAGAAACATTATACATGTAATATGCAGTTTATCTTCGCCTTTCTTGGGAAATATAATAGTAAGATATATGCATCAACAAAACATATATACCATGTGAGTTTAAATATAAAATACTTGACGAGATAATTACGTGAAAGCGATACCTATTCTCCTAATAATGTACGTGTTTCTCTTCTGAAAACAAAATCACCGCATGAACCGAATAATTAAGTATTTTTTGTCGTCTTGCAGAATTATCTGAATCATATAGATAATACTGTGAAATTGGCACACGCAATTAAACCCAATTTATAATTGGAAGTTTAAAAGACGAACAATAAAATACAATAAATGTTATAAAAAATAATAGTTTTGTAGAAAATTCGACGTTTTCGATTCACGGATATTATAAGGCACTATACACGTGATTATTCCATAGAAAAATGCGGCGAGAAAGCACGACCCGGGCTCACGGCGTTGCGCACATATCCTAACTCGGAAAAATACCTGACAATTATATCTGCTCACTGCCTTCAACCAAACCGACCGTCCCATCTCGCACATTCCTGCGCATTTCGTCCATTATCCGGCGTTACAAGAAACGACTCCATATCATAATGACGGTGGAGTCGAGTCCACTTCATCAGAGAATTAAATGTACAAATTACACCTGACCTCTCATCACAAAGCGGTTTGCAGCAAAACTAACAGTTTAATCTAGATAATAGCAACGGTTATGCATATCCAACCATTAAAGACATTAAAAAAGAAACGGAAGGTTTAATAAAAATGCTTGCGACGCGACGCTTTAAATTCAAGTATTACATTTGTTTAAACATAAGAAAGTTATTCACAAATTTATAATAGATAATTTAATAATATCCATGGAAAGAAAACATTTAATAAATATATAAAAATAGATATATTAGGTCCTTGATTTACATTTTTAAAAAAAGTTAATTATTTGCGTTTTATTCACGAAGAATACAAACGTGTTTCTATCAGTATCGATCACGTATCGATTTACATTCTTTTTTCCAAAACATTAACATATAGTCGTACATATACATATTATTTTACATATGACTATTGCATAATTTGTTCGCGGCGCACCGCATTGTTGAACGGGTAGTACCGGCGACGCCGCCACGTGTGGACATGCACACGTACAACCATGTGTGCGCGCACGAGCAAATACTTGCATCTAACTCGCGCGAAACCGGTATTTGCGCCTTCTAGTAAAACTTTACGAGTATATATAGGGTGCTTCAAACCTTATAAGCGTTATAGACGAAACTCATCCGAACGCAGCCGCTGATAAATAATCACATGTGGTGCGAACTCTGAGATTGCGCACTGAAGACTCAGAAGTGAATTATACAAGCAATTGAAAATAAACCAACTTTTACAAATCAATATCTGTAGACAAAAGATTAAACTTCCTGTTTTTTTATTTTATTTTAGACGGATTTTGTTTATAAATGGGACTTATTTAACGCTCAATTACCGAAATATTTTTTGTTCAAAATTAAAGTATAAAAAAATATAAGAAATCAAATATAAAAGAAGATATAAAAAATTAAAAAAAGATATTAAAAAATGTGGCACATTCGATTAAATGTTGATGAAGAAAAGCTCATTTATTTATCCAACAACCCTATATTTTGTAGGATGTCCTCTTATTGTGGAACACCAAGTATAATCAACAAATGGAGCTTCAATACGTACGTTTCTATGATCATTACACGCCCTTACCGCATAAAAGAGCTCACAAATACACTTACCGGCCATATACGCTTATCCAGAGGGCGTCACTTGCGAAAGTAATCCTTAATCCGTATTGAAATCCGTTGGACAGTTCGTCTTTTACATAATCTACCTCCAAGCGAAAAGCACAAAGGCACACATCGCTGTTTTCTTACAACACTCCGAATAAACTATTGCACAAAGACTTGACCTTCTTGCTGATATCACACAGCATAAAAGTCATTGAGCACCAGGTGTAAGGGATCATCGTCAATGATACTTCCATTGGTCCCCAATGGAATTTAATTTATAACGTGATTATATTTATCACAAAAATGCATCCCTCGATCGTCGTAAACGTCAGTCTTTTCAGAAAACGGAATTTCCTGATATAAAATTTTGCACAGAATAAATGTTACCATCCCAGAATTAGTTGATTCTTTCAATTTAATAGTCCTAAATTAATTTTTCATTTTCCACGCATTAAAGTTTATTTTTTCTTTTTATTAAATAATCTAGCAAAAAATAATCCATATTTAATCTGATAATTGCAATAACATAAAATTTGGAGCAATTAAACCACTAAAAATTTTTGTACATACAAATATTTTATTTTATTAAAATATAATTAATATCATTTATTAGTAGATAATAAACGTATAAAATTTCTTAATATTTTTATCAAATATATTAATATGGGTACAAATATTAATATTCATAGTATGAATTATTAATATTTATTAAAATCAGGATTATATACCAAAACTAAAAGCATATATTCCACACCAGAATATTGTTAAAATTTATTTAATAATTTAAGTATACTTGTTGCTCCATATATGTTGGAAATATAATAACAATTTTTATTGAAACAACATTACTATAATATTATAATGTTAAATTTGTTCAATTATCCTTCTGCACTCTTTTTTTTCCTTCTTTTTTCCCTCCCCTTTTCTAAAAATGTATTTTTATATAAATTAAAAGCTTTAATACAACCAAAATTCCAACAAATTATATTTAACACACTACTGTTCAGATTCCGTCTGTCCGGTAGAGATTTCAATGCCCGCACGATCAAGTCGATCGCACTAGTCGCCGAACGTTTTTTAGAATCTTGCTAAAGTATTTTGATTTTTATAAAATGTTCACTTCTTACGCCTAATAATTGGCGAATATATTTAAAATAAAAATTTTTATTCGACAATAGAATATTTTTTCTAACTCATTTTCTGTGCGACGCGACGCATACGTGCGTATAATAGAAATCCCGCGCAATCCGTCGACAATAATTCTGATGTGCTGTTTTCTCGATCAACAATTAATACGCGACATACAATTTTTTACATAGACCTTATAACAAATGTAGTTTAATTTTCAAATTTTATAATTATTAGATATATTTAGCGACACACAAAGAGCACACAAGAGATTTTAAAATTTGTAATTTATATTGATTTTCGCCAAAAAACTTTGCTGTATGAAAATATAAGAATTGCTTGAGACTTTTTACTCCTTGGAAAAGTTTCAAAACGAGCGACGTTATTCTGGTGCACGTTTCAAACGTATTGCACATTCCTCCATGATTACCAGCAATTATTCTCAGGATTATACAAACAATTCGTTGGGTTTAATGTATCGTGGAAAATTTTCTATAACATTCATGATTCTTCAGTCTCACCCTCAATCACTTCCAATTAGCGTTTCCATTTTCTCCCTCAAATTCCCGACATTTTCAACACAAAGATCACAGATCACTCGAAGCTATTCCACATGCAGGTACATACACGTAGGTACGCGAGCGCGCCACCCTTAATTCCTTCACATTTAACAATACACTTTTAGAATTCGCGTCGTATCGACATTTGTTGATACAATTGACTTTTCAGTGCGCACTTTCGTGGACGTGTTCTTTCGATCGGAAGACTCGAAAAGGCGACCGCACCGAGACTGGTCGCGTCGGGAGAAAGCTGCAACTCGCGAGCGAGTGCCGCGAGTGGTTCTTCGGGAACCCAGTTCAGTACCGTCGCTAGTCGTACCAACTCGATAAGACCCAGATGAAGAACGAAAGGTACTAAAAAATTATATAGGTAATAAAACACAACGTCTAGCTAAAGAATCCGATAGGAAACAATAAAAAAAAAACAGATTTAAACTTTATAGAATTTCACTGTAAATTATCGATACAAACACATCCATTAATATTTGTTTCTCTCGTTTTTAACTGTATTTCAGTTAAATGATTAAATGTATATTTAAATACATAGATATATTTTTCTACGTAATTTATAGATTTTATGCAATTAACGGAATATAATTAGATTCTATGTTAGATCCTAATTAGATCATAAATCTATTTTAATTCTATCAGAAAATATATATTTTTTATGTTTATATAAATTATATGTGTAATATAAATGAAATATATTACATTCTATCGTTCAAAGATACTATTTGACATTTAGATAATTTAAAGATTATAATTTAGATAAAGGCGATAAAAATTTGTTAATTTTTTTTTTCATTATTAATAATTTTTCGATAAATCAAATTTGAATTATTATCCATAAGACAAACTTACATATATTGTTTAGAAATAATTTAATATTTTATTTAGATATGGGTAACTAAAAACTTGTTAGCCGACACTGACCCCTACTACCGGAGCAATATCACCCCTTCCACCGTAACCCTCGCCATCCCGCTACGACAACCGGACTATCCCGACTACTATGAATCTGTTATGTCTCGACCAACAGCATAACTAATGATGGCACTGGAATCAATGTCCATTCGCACGTGAAGAAAAATTTACGTGGTCTCTTCTTTATGGGAATTAAAATAACTGTGTGACATAATTTACAACGTTATCCATCTCTTATATGTTAAAAAATACATAATTCTATAGATAAAAAATTGTATTTATAATGTAAATGTGTAAATATAGTATGAAGAATATTTATTATTAATTATTATATAATATAATGTTTTAACAATAAATTTCTTTTATTAAAATGTAAGTATATAAGTACAAAGTAACAAAATTGAGAGATAATGCCATTTATGAGTTTATATAAGAAAATCACTTTTTTAATCTTTTAATCTGACAAAGTAACATTTCATTACTTGATTAATTCTTTGAGATATTTAATATAATTCTTTCACTAATAAACTAAATATTTAATTTGAAAAAATTTGATATCAAGTAAAAATATATCGAGATCGATTTCGAAGAAGTAATAATTAGCCCATGGTGGAACCTTCCATCACGAATTAGCCGTGAAATGCAGCAATAATCAGAAAAACAATTACGAAGCAATAAAAGTTATTTTAGATATCTCGTTATGTCGTCTAAATAAAGAAAATTTTAAGTAAAAATCAATTTTTGTAATTATAAAAAGGAAAATGTACATTATGTCTAATACAAATCTTTATCAATGTTACGAGATAACATAATGGATTTTTTACAAAACAGCAGATGGGTGTGTTAATTTAGATTTCCTTGAATATTAATAAATAATTTGTGTGACATTTAAACCTCATTCTCCCGCTTTCACGCTTCTCCTTTCCTTCATCTTCTTTCTTCCTCTTCTTTATATTACTAAATAATTTATTAATGTAATTCACACTATAAATATCATAAATATGATTGTATATATGTGTGTGTACATTATTATATTTATATGTGATATGATATTTATAATGAATAATATACATATAGAAAAAAAATACATGTATTAACAAATTAATACAAAATTTCAGTTATAAAAAGATCATTAAAACTTCATCAAATTGATTAGTCATTACTTTATTAGTTTAATAATTTAAATTATATTAATTGTGTGTGCGTGTGTGTGCGTGCGTGCGTGCGTGCGTATCTACATTTTTAGGCGACAAACAAACAAGGAATAAATTAGAGTTAAAATGGAAGACAATTACTTGCTTTATTATGGAAATTTACAAATCATAAGCTTACTTCTCCCAGCTATTATTAATTTAAGGCCGAATTATACTTTGGAGCACAACGAACAATGTTATAACACTGTGGAAGATGAATGAGTCCCTTGCAATAAAATTAGTGATATAAACTTGTAAGTCAAGATTGCAAAAATACATTTTTCTAATCGCGCAATCTAATTTTTAAGATCAAGGATTCGCTTAGAAATGATTGACTTTCTTCCCGATAAAGCAACTTCCTTTTATTCTGCTAGCTTCCTTCTCTAAAATCTATTTCCTTTTTATCAGTTATAATATATATATAATATATATGTAATCTTTAATCTTTTTTATTATCATTTTTCTCTATTTTCTATATTGCTCCAGCTATATTTCTGCATTTTTTTATGTTTATAAAGAGAAATTTAAAACGTGAAATAAACGGAATGAAATAAATTTTATATTATTCCATCTTAGATAGACGTTCAAACAGCTTCAAAAAACTATTTCACAGCAACAATGACACAGCGTCCTTTTAATTCTACTATTGAACAATCACAAATGGCTGAAGCTCAAAAAATCTGCGATAGGCAGATGCGCGGAATTCGGTCGACCAATTTTATCCAATGCTATTCTGATCGTAAAAACAAAGACACAATACAGAAAATTAAATACATAAATGACATTATACAAGATTTGGAACGTTATGGGCCAGCTGGTTTGATACATATCGCCGTTCTGAGTAGCATAATCGAAAGACCCATCAAAATATGGAATGCTAATGGAAGTTTAAACAAAATAATCGGCAGAAGAAAAATGGGACATCATGTAGACATAGAATATCATGCAACCGAAGGAGTAGGTATAAGCTCTTAATTAAATAGTTTCCAAAAGAGTGAACCAAGTTTATGATTTCTAAGGTTTTTATATGGTGTATTTCAAAACGGTTTCACCTTTTTAAGTCTAGTTTAGAATAAAACTGGAAAGCGGTAGAGAGAAAAATATACCTTCATGTCCTGGTATAACTTACATTAAACTTTGTATCTTAATACCTCATTCTTCTCACTTAACAACTCGGTCTAAATATGAAATTTGCATCATGGGTTCTGTAACATCATGCCCGACTTTAACACATTGTGGACGCGTAGATAATTAAATAACTTAACATGCTTCACGGTAAAATATATAAACTATTATAACTATATCTTATTGTTCACATCCGTCGCTACTCGTAGAAAAAGAAAAATTACATATATGCATAGTTTTTTAAATATATTAAGACCATGTTTACACATCACTTTCTATCTCGGGTGACTAAGTATGTGGTGAACAGATTTTGTTAAGTACCTGCTATAAAATTTGTCAACAAAGAAAAGCTAAATATTTAAAATAGGATTTATCGCGTACGTACTGTTGTCGATTTCATATTGACGGAAATATAGCAAAATTTATCAATAAAATGTAGCAATAAATTAGTATAGTAAAGACCAAGGAAATCTGCAACACAGATTCATGTAGATTAACGACGATTATCCAATTTTTTTATCGTTAAAATGCCATTCGTATATTATTATTTGCAAGTTCTACCAAAACTTAATGCGGACGTGATCGATATCAATCTGCTGCAATTTTACTCGAATGTTTTACATGCCTCATTTTGTTTATAACTTTTTAATAAGCAATAAGAGGTGATTAAAATCTTTATGACTTTTTAGATTTTAAAGATTTTGAAGATTTTGAAGATTATTTATGATTTTAACAATCTATGTCAAAGATATTTTGGAGTTTGTAGCAAATTGAATCCCCTTTTCTATAGTTTTATCATACAGTTTAATATGATATATAATGATCAATTAGCAGAAAATAGTTTTCCTTTTATGAAACCAACCACTCAATTATCTTTTTTCTCTTACACTAC
>JASTWP010002279.1:0-46100 GCA_030770255.1 Temnothorax ravouxi
ATAAATGCACAGACACACGTCTAGATTTATATACCTGACAAGCATACGCGTTTTGCGCACCCGCGCGATCGTAGATCGATACGTTATGGACTTCGCTGGATTTGCTTCATATACACAATAAATGCAATTCCATCAGAGACGTACTCTTCCATTTCCGCAACGTCGCGGTCAGTTGTGATGGACTTCTAAACGCTTGTTACCGCCATCGAATACGATACATACGAATCGCAATGCGGGCTGAAACCTATTATTTTTTTTATTAGGTATATACGGTTACATGAATGATCATGTGCATATTATTTTCGTGTGGACTATTTCGATCTCGTGAGCATCTGCTTTTATTCGAGCTTAATATATTAAAATTTGTAATCTCTTTTTCTTCTTTTTCTTTACTGTGATTTACCTACGTATGTATATATATACTATTTTTCAGTTCTGGACTTGTTTGTTGGCAACAATGCTAGGACTGAATTGTTTTGCATGAAATATAATTATTTTAACACTTGATAAGGACCGAAAGTGACGGTCGAAACGTCGTGATAATAAATTACATCTTGCCAGTTAGTGTCGATTATTACTTTTCTTTGTTAATATATTGAGTTTTTTTTTCATACTTTCAATATTGGGAAGGAAATATTAAGAAAGATTTACACTTTAACTGAGAACGTTTTCTTCTCTTGAATTTATCACAGGTCTTTTATAATTTATTGCAATTTATTATTTGTTTTAAATTCATGATTCGCTATCAAAGTTAGCAATAATCGGATTCTTGATATTACTATAACTTTGCTGTATTAATTTATGTACGAGTTTCAGCTAAGTTTGACTAAACTTACTTAGCTGCCAGATTTGTCTCGGCACGAATGATAATGCACCACCAAATCTCTACGGCGAATGTGGTTTGCGAATAAATTAGAGATAAACGTCGGGCGCGCGGTAGATGAAATATAAAAGTACAAAATTAACTTTGTGTCTGAGATTATCCAGTTTTAATTTATCCAGTTTCCGATTATACCTTTCTATAACAGTGCAAGAAGAGAGATTTGAAAACTAACAATAAGCCGTATTTTTTCACTCCATCCTGTATATAATTTTTCTTGGATGTTATTTCTGCAGCATGTTATTTTCCGTTTATTAGCATCGCTTTACCGCCTGCTTTATCCTCAACCTATTAACCATCCACTTATTGATTTTCATCATTATCGGGATTATGGACCTCGGCCATGATGCATCGACGTTAATAATGCAGATCGTCGATAGTGACCACGTTCGATGGCTATGCTCGCGACCCGAAAAGTAATCGCGTTAGCGCGGCTTAACAAAATATATCGCCAGAACGAGTCATCGAACGTGAACGAGATAAAGCCGGATAGACCCAGCCATTGTCAAAAGGGTATACTAATTCATTGTGCGTTGCACTTGATTTTCTACTTCGCTTGCGCTAGAAAATCCATTTCATCATCCGTATACCAACGATGGAATGTCAAAAGATGAACACGCACCGAATTACAATATAAAAATAAAAATAAAAATAAAAATAAAAATAAAAATAAAATAAAATCTGTCAGTACGTATAAGTTTGTAAAAAGCCAATCCTGCGGATTTTTCTTTGTAATTGTATTGCGTTACAAACTTTATTCAAAAACTCAAACATGTTAATTTACGAAGCATATTGCACGTGTTAAGTTTTATTGGAGATATTAATCTTTCAATAATTCTTGATTTCTCTGTTATTCTCTTATATCCGTATTAACAGAAATAAAAATTCTTGGCCCCTCTCACCCAGTTTGGATGCAAAGGTTAAGAGTTTTAATGTGTGCGAATTAAACAATGATAAAAACTAAATAATATATCGTTTATCAATTAGCGATAGCCGTGAGTACAGTGACCATAGTACATGCAAAGGCGCACGTGTGGAGTCTGAATTAAAATTGACACTTGTCTTTGAATTAGTGGGTCAAGGCTTGTGCTCTCTGCATCGTACTGAAGTTATGGAGTCCAAGCATTCATCAGTAAACGAACGCTTGAGAATGATGAATCGCATACGATCGCGGTTGAAACATATAGCTTTAGTTATTGGCACATGGTATCAATATACATATATTATCCATAATAATTAACCAAAGAATTTTTATTCTTTTTAAAATAGGTTTATTTATATATTGTACGTGAAAAAGACATATGTTCTCCAAAAGAGTTACGAAATTTTTATAGATATAAAATCGACGGCTCCATTTCGACTCTGACGTATGCAGTATCAAAATATGACCGATGCTACGAGTGCAGTGAATGTTAGCACTTGCAATATACTTGATGTAAAAATACCGAAAAAAAAACATGTAGCTTTAAAACTCTCGAGTATTTTGAGTAGTTGCGCGATATTATTTATCGGTTTGTTTTATGCGCTTTTATTTTAAGATAGAACTCAAAGTTTTTTTATTATATAAGAATGACGTTACGTGCACGATGACGCATATATACAATAAAGCATCCTATCGTCCAATCTTGATTATCTACATGAAATTTTTATTATTTGTCATTCTGTACTAAAGAGTAAAAATATTTATACTTCACGAGAGTATTTAATGTAATATGTGATTTTTAATTTTTTTAGCATTCAGATATTTTTGTATAGTTAAAGAGTGTTTTAAATAATATGTATTATTATTATATCATATTTTAAGCTTATCTTATATTTTATTTACTTTAAGAGTCTCTCTTTCTTATGTTGAAAATTAGATCACCTGTAGAAAAGTTTTATTTCCTTAAGTATTAAGTCGAGTAATTCAAGCGCGACTATCCACGATTGTTTTCGCGAAGCGCTTACATTTTCGTCACGGTACTTGCATACGAACATCAACTTGACTTTCATGAGTCCGAGTCGTTTCACGAGCGTTAAATTTTCCATTTTAACTTTTCTATATAAGTTCTCTCGACGGAACCTTTGCGCAATCGGACTTTGCATTCTCTTCAGAACAGTTTCGTGTTTCCCCATACAAATTTGCGCGTTTTACTTCTTACATTTTCTATTTCTATTTCTCAAATTGTTTACCTGGTTGTATAAAATTTATAATATATATATATATATATATATTTATATGTGTGTGTAGGGAATAGTATATACAGCATCATTATTTCAATTTTTAGTATTAAGTGTTAATTTTAGATTTTGAGTGTAAAAATAATCTGGTCATACAAAAATAGTGGGATGTCCTGTACATAACTATAACTTTATTTCGCAAACTGAAATTGGTTATTTACATTCATCGTTAGGTTGTTAAGTGGATTATCAGAATAGGAGATTATTTCGAATTTCTTTTGCTTTTCGCGGTGCATTAGCGACGAGTATATTCCAACGTTCTCCATGAAATACAACCCATGTTTAACCCGCGAGAGGTGCCGTCCCAGATTCCCACGAGATCTGCATACGAACTTTACTACCTCATTCAGTTGTACCACATGCGCGCACCGAAATTTACAGATATTCATAAATATTCGTTATTTGCAGTAGTACAACATTTCTAAATTATATCACCAAAATATTAAAAGGTATTATTATATATTCTTGTTTACATTAAAGAGAGACAATCGTTGCTTGTAGCAAATTAAAATTCATTATCATTACTCGAGTATCTATCTATCTATTGATGTTAGAAACTATTTTTCTATCTATATTGATGCTGATGGAATAGTTTTTTTTAATAATAAAATCAATATTAAAAATCTATATTAACTGTGTAAGTCACACAAAGAATTGCCGCTTTTTGCGAACTAGAGTCGTTTATCAACTTTTTAGTTTTTTTAAATTTATTTCTCGATAAACCTCATTGATAAAATCAGATGAACGTAATTATAATCGTTTGTAAACGATAATTAACTGTTCAATTAAACATGTATGAGTAATTGAACAGGTCGCGTTAGGTTGATCGTTAATATATGAGAATAATAATGGGGTGGGACGCGCGCCATCCATAGCCATCCTGCCGCGGGGTTAACGTCGACATGGTTGCCGTGCCATTAAGTCGTAGACGTGTGACACGAACGCGCCGCGCCGCGTGCGGCTTGAAAACGCGACCGAGACTACTGCATTATGCATCGCGTGTGCATTCCGTCGACGTCGACGTCGACGTCGTCGTCGTCGTCGTCGTCGTCGTCGTAACGGCGCATTAGGCTAGGGCAATACGGATAATACAGAGCGTCGGGACGCCGCATCTCCGCTGTTCGTCAACGAATTTTCCACGACGTTTGGAGTGACACCTGTTGTTGCCGATATTCCCATTTTACGCCGTCCGAGAAATCGGCGACGTTACGCACGAGTCGAATTGCTTGCGCGTATTCGCTGTTCAAGTTTGATTCAGTTTCCGGCGGCAGAATAGTTTGCGAAGAAGCAAAAGTTCACTTTGCGAAAGGTCGTGGAGAAGAAATATGACGACTTTGACTAACCGGGGCGGAAATAGAGAGGGAAACAGAGAGAGAAAGAGAGAGAGAGAGAGAGAGAGGGCGGGGGGAAGCAGAGAGGAAGCGGAGGAGAGGAAAAAAGAACGTTCGCATAATCGCCGTGGGAAAACTCTCGCGAAAAGCCGCGCGTACTTGATTCCGTGATTAGCTCCTTCAACTGGGTTGGAATACTCCTTCGGCTTGCGTGAATCTTTTCTTTGTATTGACTCGCGTTGTAATGTAGGATACTGAGTCGCCGTTCTTTTAATTCACCGCTTTTGCATTTTTTAAACAAAAGTTATTATAAAATTTTCCTTTGTTTTCTCCGATTTATATTTGGAGATTATTCCTGAATAGATATGGTAATATTTTATCAAGCAAACGATTCTTCTATCTCATCTCTCATTTTTAGTAAATAGTAATTCATAATGTTGTTTTTGAACTCACTTTATTTTGATGTTTTCTGATATAACATGATATTTTGAAAAATTTAATTCCATTAATGCATTATTGCACTGTACGGTATAATTGGCATTCTTAAAATAGCCACTCGTTATACGTCGAGTGAATACATCTCGCACAGTGATGCCATGCATCAATATAGACACATACGCTACACGATTATTTACGAAACATTATTTTTTAGTTTTTGAAATTAATACTTGTAACATAACACGTTAAATGTAACATTCGATGTTAAATGGGCGCATCACGCAGAATAATATCGGATCAATTGACAACGAGTCACGTGTCCACAACGGCAACGCAAATCAATATTTAATGAAGAAACATATTACACGTAGTTTTTTTCTGTCGATAAACATCCATTTTTGTTCTACAAAAGACTATTCGTTCCTTTAATGTCCGTAAAAGTTCTGTAAAGTTCGTCAATTTCAGAGTGAAGTTTTGAAAACGCTTTTTATAGCTCTTGCGAAAATGTAAAAGGCGGCGCGGCGTAATGTTCACCGGCGCCAAGTTCTCGACAGTGATTTTCGCCACGGCTTTCAAATTTCATGTAGGTTCTGTTTTACTAATTGACCTCGTTTCATCGGTACCCCTCGGGCGGCCGAGAAGGATGAGAGATGGGAAGGCATATCGCGCCGACGTCACGAGCTTCGCAGCCGGTTTCTCATTACATCATTCCATTATCCTATTGCCGTGCAGCGTTCACTCCTCTAATCTGATCCGAGTCATGGTGTGTCGCAGTCAAGACTATTCACGTTTGTCCCGCGTCAAGGATAGATATATCTACTTATCATCATCGGCTCGCTAATAGTGGCTTAACGAGAAATACTTGTGCCATGTCACCATCAATTTTCCAGTAGCTACTCACGAAATTATCGAACTGACTCTTGTTTGTCGAATAGGCGAATATTCACAAAAAATATCGCATTGCACTCAGAATTCGCTGATAGAATTGTGATAGTATAAATCAGTATTTCTAAAAAATTATTATTCATTTTTTCGTCCCTTACTCTGTTATCAATCTCTCTCTCGCATTGTATTTCTCAGTATTATACTCATTTATCTTGCCTGTTTGTATCACATCGTTCGTTTTACGTTTAAAAACTGCATTTTGTGGATGAGTTGCAGTAAAATACGTGACCGATAAAACAGAATTTAGTTTATATAGGTCAAGCCGTACTGTTAAGTGACAATCTGAAACTTTCTGTACAATAGCAATGCTCCTGCTTTCTGTCATGGCCAATGTTTTCGGTAACATTACAGTTGCTCGATAAAGTTTCTTTATGTAGATATAGCGTTCCCTTCATTCGTAATAACCATAAAAAAAGTTAATTCACAAAAATTCGGGTGTTATGTTCTTCATTGGCGCGTAACGAAATATCCGAGTAATTTCATCTGACACACGACGGAAGGAGAGAAAGAAAAAAGATAGATAAATAATCCAATTAACGTGTGCACCGTCTGGCATTGTGGTGTGCGAAGGTGACTCGCTGCTGCAATAATTTTCCCGTCCCGAGTCTGTACGAACGGTAAACACGAAAGTAAGATTTATTATGCCGCTGCGAACTTACTTTCTCAAAAAAAAATTTCGATTTAACGTGTTACGTCATTCGTTCATGCGTTCTCTTCGCAATAGTATTTTATAATGTCTTTTTTTCTCGAAAGATACATACACAACCACAATTTAATTTACTCCAAAAGAACTAATGCGACGTTTCAAATTAATGATGATGTACTTCAGTTAAAATATCTCTGATGAAAATATCAAGAGAAAGTATACAATTGCGTAAAAATATCGCGACAGGTTGCACTCACAATCAGTGATGCGACGATATATTTACGACATTATTGCTTTTATCTAATACATGCTACTACTATTTTTACGCTGTTATATGTGAGTGCCTGAATTATATTGAGTACCTTTGAAATCACGTGTATCGCATGCATGCGTATCGATTTATTATAACAGATTCAATATAAATTGATCAGTTTGCAAACAACATATTCTATGTTTTTGAAAATTTAAATAGACGAGATAGAGGAGATATCTGCTCTAAAAGAGCGCATATCTATCATTTATTCGTATTTGAAAGCATGCGTAAACGATAAGTGAAAAAATATAAAAATAACAATTTTACATAACCGTTGTCTACGTTTGCGGTAATAAAAATGCACTATTTAATAAAAATGCTACTTCAAAATTATAGTTTTATTAAATAGTGAATATTACGCGTTAATATTAATAAAATTTATAAATTCTTAATATTTTCGCCACAAATTGGTGATTGAAAGTATCGCATAAAATATGAACTTTATTATTTGAAATCACCGAGATTGATCGCGCTAATAATTATTGCGCAAATACTTCTTTGCGAATATTGCGATTTGTTAAAGCGAGATTCTTTTTTCCCTGAAATAAATAATCCAATGCCAGTATTTCGTGCAAAACCGGCTGCAAACGCAACCTACGTTTGACAATACTTTAGCGGTGTTGCACGCGGATTTCCGCAAGGGGTTCGGACGCGAAAATACCGTCGAGAAGGCTCGTCAAATATTCCGCTTGCAATAGGATTTTTGGCAAGCGGCCTACGTCGAATTTCCCCTAACGTTTGTTGTAGCGCGTTTCCGTGCCACAAAACGCGAAAGCATCACTTTTGTTGCTCGCTGCGTGGATTTTCCATTTTAGAAATTGCTAAGATAAAATCTTTGAGGGCAAGTCACTTTCCACACATGCATATCTGCTTCGTCACGTATTAGACGGGCCTGCCTGAGAGGCAAGCACATCGAAAATGCATTATGCTTTGTCGATATTGTTAAAATTATGTAAATTTTATTTTTGTTAAATTGTATAACCTGAAAAATGATATTTCATTAAGATAATAAGAGTGCATTGTACGTAATGGCATTGAAAGTATCCAAATGGTTATATCTTTTTCAATTTTTCTATTACTAGAACAATGAGAAAAATTATAATAATCCCGTAACTTTCGGGATGATTGCCGACTGCGAGGAGGGAACAAAGTCGGACTGAAGCGTGTTGAGATATCGTCACTTGTGAGATATCGCGTGCAACGCTTCACGACGCTCGTAATTTCTTTCGCGTGTCGCGGAGAACGCGTGCTGGAAATGTTGGGTTCCGTTGTGTCGAGGTAAAGAGAGAGAAAGAGAAATTCCACTGGGTGGCCACGCGATGGCATAATCCGCGAAGGATTTTTCCGGGCGTGCTTCCCCACATTTATTTTTTAGCCTTTCGTTGACACGATAAGCGGCCGTCGGACGTGTGGCGAGGTTCGCCACGTTGACGGTGAGGAAATGGACACGTCAAAAACGGGAAATTAAACAGAAGACAGATAAACAGCCGGCCCAAGATTAATGTCTTGTACGTGCGTCGCGCAGAGAGTACTTCCGTTCTGATGAAAGAGCGACCCGCATTCCATACGTGCAATACGCGTGACGACGTCGGGATGAATACTGGGATACGCGACATTCGCGAGTGACTCGCGGCGAGATTGGACTCGCGCGCGGAAAATCCCGTAGCCCCCGCAGGAGCAATCGTTCGTTTTGGGGAAAGAAACGATAATATGCATACATAAACGATCAGGTTGAAACTTGAATGCTGGTTCGTCATATATACCTACAAATTGGATATGTAAGACTCATAATACGGTTTTTCAATTTTCGAACGCGTGGGTCACAAGTAGCCTGATTTTTTCAAAGATGACCTGCAGAAGGCGGATTTCAATATAATCTTGCAGCAAATAGAAAAACATGAAAAACTACGTAAAATTAATGTATTTTTTACTTTTAATAATAATTTAAAAAATATGAGACTGAGTAACATTATTCGATTATGAAGAAAATGCAAATTATAATTACATTATAAGAAAGTTAACATTATCAAAATGGACAATGAGGCATTAAAGGTAACACACATACACATACACGTATGATATAAGAATATATGAATGCAAAGAATAGATAGGGCAGCCGAGAACTGGCGACGACTCGGCAAGATTGAATTTGCGAAAAGTTCCGCGGGCCAAGCGCATAATTTTTCGCTCTCGGGAAGAAAAATTTCGCGGACTTGAACTTAGCTGTTAAGAAACTTTCAGCCGCTAGTATATTATTTCGTGTTCACTAGATGGTTCCGTGTTATCTTCACTTTTTCGTTACTGCACCCGCAATGACGGAACAAAAGGATAAGAATTGGAGAGAAAGAGAAAAGAAGGAGGGGAAAGAGAAGAAAAATAGATTTCGCGGGGGATAGATACCCCACAGAAGGGATATAATTTCTTCGTAAAAAAATATTGGTGCAAAAATTAAACTCACACGGTGCTAGCAGTATTGTATCTAATATAGCGGTAGGGCACACAATCTCGTGTTTTAAATTACAAAATTTTGAAATAATTTTTGGTGTTATAATGTTCTGGCAAATATAACTCTAAATGTACCTAGTTACGTTTTAATTAAAGTTCGCTGAATAAAAATTAGAACATTCTATACGATTTAAAAAGTTATTCATTATTTCGGTATGTTATAACAAAAGTTCGTGACTTTGTCGCGGTATTCCGAGTTACAGTTTCGGTAATTAAACAATGCTCGCCTTCGTCGCTAAGAATATTTAGTTGTCGCGTACGCAAAGCTATAGAATACATACGGAGAGACGGAGGCGGATCAAATGATTCGACGACATCGCTGATGATTAATAATATCCGATGCGCAGCGCACGTGAGGGACCAAACGTGCTTTCGATCCCGCACGTGGTAGCAAGAAAGGATATCGTAAGGTTGCGACGTGTTTCGTCGCGAAGTCGAGGTCGCGGCTAGCGGTTTTCGTTCGGCCAGCAACCGGTTTTACCGCAGCGGCCACCTCGACGTGACGTCACTCTACCTGCGAGCGATTTTAAGGATATCGAAGGACGAACCGCGGCAGGTGAAAACTCGGCGTATTTACTTCGTTGCTGAACGTAAACACGGAAACTTTCTCTCTTCGATATTGACACAATAGGAGACGTCGCGCCCGACAAACCTTTCGCAATCTCGGCGCACTTTGCTCGCTATAAACGGCGATTGCAAATAGCGTACTCGACTCGCAAACACGATCGCGGTATTTATGTCATTTATTTCAGCCTTGGTGCACACGTGTGACGTATTGGATCTTTTTAGCCTGGGAATGATAATGCGAGTATTTATAATGCAAATCGTAATGCGAGATCTTCGCAGACCCTCATTCGCCCATTTTATATTATATAGAATACTGAAGATGTGATATATTTGGTAGGACTTCAGTAAAATAGTATAAAACTGTCAATAAATTATAATGATAAAAATTTCAGATCTTTATTGCAATTCAGATTATTACCTATAATATCAAGATGCAGATGTTAATTTTGACATCGCAAATTTACAATATTTAAAGTTTGATATTTCTTAATAATATTTATAATATTATATTTGTCTGATTTACATTTGCGTTAATTTTCGATAATTTCAGAATTTTTTATACAAAGAGATACGTTTTATGAATCAGTTGCATCTTGTGTCATTCGTGTTAACAAGATCCCCTGGAAACTCGGGGTATTCAAATTCGATGCTTTATGCATTATTTATCCGATATCGTTCTATCGACTACGACGATGGAGATGGTCAAGGTAGAACATCGATTTCGCGTAGACCAACTTTTCTCGTCGAGGGATTTGAAGAATACTGAAAGTTTCCCGGCGGGACTTCAATATATTCCTGTGTACGTGAACTTCGTCAATCTCCATCGGTATATCGATGGCGCGATATTGATATTGTCTCTCGCATAGCGTATGTTTATCCAAAATTTTTATTTATAGAAAATTGGAGTACTCACGATATGTAAAAGAACCAGATAAATCCATAATTTATACAATGTATGCTTGAAATTATCGCAGTGATAGCTTAATCTGATTTTAAGTGAGGTAAACGATAGAGTACTTTTTGTAACACGCGGAATATCTTTCTATCTCGATATCCAAGAGTCGCTTTGTCGGCGGTCGCGCATGCCGTTTGTTAGCGGTTACGATCTTGTCTCGGCGATGCATCCGGCTGTGGATTGGTTCTCATGATCGTTCAAGTGGAGAGAATGCCGCCGCGGCGCGTTACTGCCGACAAGCCTGACTGAGCATTCCACGTCAAAAATGTAAGACGTAGTATGTACGTACGTCAGGTAGCTAGAGACCGATCGATCGATGATACCTCGTTCCGCGGAAAGTGGATTGAGATTACGGGGCTTGGAGCTCGATGCTTATACCTAAGTATATACCTACTTAGCTAATAACATGCTTAACATTTATATTAAGGGCTGATATCGTCTAGCTACCGAGTTAAATAAAAGGCAACTGTATATGAGACGTCGGCAATCACGCGAGTAGTCATCTCGCCGTCTTTTCTGTCGGCAAAGGATATATAATGTTATGGGATACCGATCTATGTTCCGAGAAAGACGATGAAAGTACCACCCAGATCGAATCTGCGTTGCGTTGCTCATTTTCGAAAATTAAGCTATGAGAAGGAAAGAATAAAACGGAATGTAAAACAGAAAAATAGAACTTGTAGCAACTTACTTAATTTGATTAATCGTGCAAATAATGTTAATACAGTTTTAAAACAAAGTATTTAATGACTTTTAGATTTTAATATAAGTATATAAAATGCTGCTTTTTTTCAACACGAGAAGCGAGGTATACAATATTGTACTTCTAAAAACTAATTGTTCTAGAAAGATCCATCAATGCGGATATGCAGACCACACGGACAAACAAAAATTAAACATATAATTAAAACTTTGTTTGCCAAAAAGTCACGCAACCGCTATGCGAATTTTATCAAATTCTTCCCATAATAACCAACGCTTTCTAAACGGTAGCTCGTAAAGCGAATAAAATTCTTTACCTAATTGACTTTAAATTATGATATTTAAATAATGTTGGCAGTTACTCGTTGACGTAATATAGAATTATGCAATTCGAACATATATATAAAACATATATATGTACTTTGTATTTATATTATTTAATTTTGCTACACTTATGACTCATTCTCGAAAATAGCCGCAGTGTATTATATTTATGATCGAAGATGTTCTTACACACGCGATTACGTGTACAAGACTTAATCAGGTCATGGTTTCGTCGTATTCGTTGTTCGTTCGTCGAGCGTTAATTAACGACGCGCAATGGAGCATATTTCCGCCAAAATCAATCATCTGTTCGCGTGCGTAACGATTAACAGCCTAATTAAAACGAACCGGTTGCATGCTATCGTTGCGGAAATCTCGTGGCCTCGCTCCTCGCTCCTTAACGTCCTCCCGCGGCGTGAACTTATTTGGCCCGGCTATCCATTAATTACGCGCGCTTAAAGTGAACCGGAAGATAAATGAGAGTCACGAAAGAGGCGAAAGAGACGAGTTGAGGAGACATATGCAGTTGTTTGCGCGCCCGAGAAAGCGACGGAGATCGAATCGGGGATTCGAGTCGTCTCGAATTCATAACGGACAAACAAAATCACAGAGGAATTGTTTAAGAAGAACGAAAAGAGGAAACTGAAAGTACGCTGGGGGAGAGAAAGAAGGATAAAGGCGTGCGCGCGCGAGAGAGAGAGAGAAAGAGAGAGAAGCGATAAAATAAGATGGAAAGAGAGGAGAACAAATGAGGAACGGCGTGAAGAAATATTCCAACAACGAGGCATTAATTACGACCAGCATCAATTACGAGTTATTAATTACAACGTAGATCCAATTACAAGGTTTTAATTACGCGCTAATTAATGCGTCTGATATAGCTGCGAAAATTTAACCACTTGTGGTGGGCCAAACTCGCGGAAAATTCGATCGGCATTTCTGTCCGATCTGCTGGCCCGCAGAAAGTTAACGAGAGAGTTATGAGGGAGAATGAAATACGACAGTAATTAGTCGCGCTCGTCACTGACCGCAGCAGAGGCGCGCCCGACGTTCTTACGTTACATCGTGCAAGTTTAATATTAAGCAGACCGTTTGGCGAGGAGTGAGAGCACGAGAACGTTAGAGGAAAAACGATGGAAGTGAAACGACGATGGCGACGGCGACGGCAACGGCGACGACAAGGGCTGGAAGTGTGTAACAAGGATTCCTGAAATTCCAGTGCCCCCCGGGGCCGCCTGACGCCCAAAATGAATTTTCTAATTAAGATTCAGTCGCGTTGTGCTCGGTGGTTTGTGCCACCCTGCGCTCGTGCGGGCCCTTTTATGAGATAATACTCCCCCGGCCATTTTCTAATGAGAGTAAATTATGTCAGTGCTATTCCGCTGGTGCGTTAATACATATGCATGCATGCATGTTCGTCGTCGAATTTGATGGCTCGCGAACTGCTCGATCACGAATGCGTTTCGATATGGATCGAATAATAATTCGGTAATGGTACTCTTCAGGCAAATTATATACATATATTTTCAAAGCGGATATTTTTTACAAAGTAAATATGTTATGTCTAATATATATCGAATATAAAAATTTATAGCTTTTTATTATTAAGATATTATTTTAACCATTGAATTTTATAATATCTTTTTATTTCAGATATTTTATTGCATGTTTTTTTTGCTATAACATAATTTTGTACTTTGTACAGTTTCCGGTAGCGCTAAATAAATTGAATTTTAGTAAAAATATTTGTGGCGAAAAATTGATGGGATATTTTCCGTATCGCGATATTTATGCGTTCATATCGGCAGTCGGCGCAAAAAATGAAATAAAACAAATTACAGTATCGTACGTTTCTTTATTTAAATCAGCGCGATAGTATTTTGCTGGCAAGAACCGAAGTTATTTATTGTATAATTGTGCCCTGTAATTAGAAGCGATTCATTTGACCAATTAGTCACATTCCTAGTACGCGAGTTATACAGCGTTTTGCATCACGAGATTAATGTACAACTACCGGATTTCTTTCTTCTAACCATTCTTGTACGTATAAATAACATTTAATTGCCGGACACAGGTGCGACTGCGAGATTAAAATGAACTGACAGGAGACATATACGGACACATTGCTTACTACTACATTCCCGGAAGAGAGGAACAGCGGCATTGCAAATATTGAAGAAATGAGACCGGCGTATCTCATTCGCACTGACGAGGAACTCTTGCCGTTTGTCTTTTTCTTTACCGTTACTTCGACTACAATTTCTCTAATTATACTCGAGAAAATACTTCTTTTGTTTGCACCGAGCAAACATTTATAAAATCACTGCGAAGGCGATCATTGCTTTGCTAACTCACGACAAGGAGAAACGGTTGCATTTCAAATGCTCTTCCTGCATTTTCAAGGAGCGTTATTAAAAACGACACTCATAATGAGTATGTTCCATGTCTTCCTTACTTCAATATTTTGAATTAAACGACAGTCAACCGAGGAACAAAATTTGTATCTTGCAAATTTATGTATAGTTGCGGAAAAATTTCCGTATATCAAACAAAACAAAAAAACCTAACCGTAGATATTGTCGAGTGTATTGGTCAAACGGATGAGAGAATGAAAGCTGCGGCACGGATGAGTCCGAACCATAAGCTGCATGGCAGAGCAAGCGATGCAATGTTTCATCGCGCCCTTTTTCCGGACGGGTCCAGCTTAATCTCCGTTCCGAATGCGCATAATCTCGAGCAAACGTTACATGGTCGTTCGCTTTTGAACCGCAACGTCAGCCGCGTTTTGTTTCCGCGGACGCGCGGCTTGTCGTTTTGTACGAATTATAGCCGAATTATAGTTAAATATTTATTCGCGATAGAGAGACAATAAAAGAGAGAGAGAGAGGGAGAGAGAGAGAAAGAGGAAAGGATCGCGTTAATATGTTCATTAGATGTGGGAAATGTATATACGATGACAGGCTGCACATCGAATTCGCTGTCATTGTAATTGACGTGATTATCGATGTGCGCGCGACGGACCGTTTATTTTTCAACGCCGATTGATCGACGATTGGGGACCAGCAGGCGGAGCTATCGTTCCCGTTAACGAAGCTAATGTACAGACGGATTATCGTCCGTTATCGTAACAGTAACACCATCCTGTTAATAGCATCAGGGAAAAGTTGATTAACCCTATCGACTCGCGTCGCGCGGTAGCAGAATTCCACCGCCAGTGGTTTTGCATATAGAAGATAAATTGGCTCGATCGAAATGTTGTAAAACTATTTGAAAGCGTTATGCGCCGATCGCTTTTATTGCAACCAATTTCCGTGTAATATTCAAAATAAGAATAAATAAAGTGAGATACAGCGAATACAAGCAAAAGCAAAATGCAGAATATCTATAACAATGAATCACGAGTAATCTTTCACCACCTTTCAATGACCGCGACGAATTTCTATATCTTTGCATAATTATTCGTTTGTAGATAATCGATGTGTTTTTTTTCCCTTTCTTCCTCGCTGTATCTTTCTCTCCATATACATGTTTTTTAGTGTCGCTGATATGCACTCGATTTTCGACTCTATACGCATTAATGTTATAAAACTATTTGGAACGAGGGTATAATGTGATATTCGCGAAAAGTTAAGTCTTAGAGACTTTCATCGTATTTTGAAAATACTCTTTATCGGGGTAAATGTGATGATGGAACCGATTCATCTGTTTCTCTCGTGTGAGAAACGTGCGCGTTTCTCATTCTATAGCCTCCGACTAATCTTGTATTTTCTACAGGGCACTTCTTTCCCTCTTGCTTGGCGTGCACGCGGTTCGTGGACGAGTAAAGAGGACGATGGGGTGGTTCAGACGAGATTATTCTCATCGATGGTTACGGCTTATGTACGCCAGACGCCATTAGCCCCCGACACAAAAAGCGTGCTGCCGCATGGCTAATACCGAATTCTGCTCGTCTCCTTATGGATCTCGAGCTGCTACATTGCTCCGATGGAGCGAGACTCGCGCTGTTAAAGTCACCGTTGATTCATGCTTCTTTTTCATATCTTCTGCCTCGGGTCTTACGAACTTTACAAGTGTCTTGTAAATAATATTGTAGACTGTTGTGCTACACATATCGCTATATTTACGTACATTACAGTATTTATTCGTATGCAGTATGCGAAGAATTAAAACAAGGTCCAAGGTCAAGAATAATTTCCAGTGAAACATACAACTATTTTGCAAAACGACATAAGATTATCATTATTATTAGTTTTGCACAAATAGAGATAAAGGGAATAACTTTCTCTTTTATTGACTTAATTCGGCGTCTCTCAACGGCGATGTAATTTTCCTTGCGCGTATAAACTTAATTAAAGAGCCAATAGGATCGTACTATCTATCTAATGTCCGGATAGTCTGGATACGCCATGGGATTACGAAGCCTCGTGTAATTCCGCGCGCGCGTCAGACTAATCCGAAAGTAATTCCGTGACAGTCTGATAACTACGCTGTACGGCTACGCTAATGGATTCCTCTTCGATAATTGTAAATCTGTTATATAGTGTGGGAGCGCTCAAAGTAACACTCATCGCATTGCTCGACAAGAGTCGTGCGGCCGATCGATCGTCTCGATCAAATTTACCGACTCGCGGCAGCAATTCAAATTCGATGCGCGTAACTCCGCCAATCTAACTTAGCGTCGCTTCCCTCTTCTATCTAAGCATTGATTCGATTATGGCATCGCGGACGAGCGTCTCTTGCCGCATCAAATCTCCTTTCGAACAGAGTATACACGGTGAGGAAAAATACTAGACAACCGTAATCATTAAATACTAAAGAAAATTTAACGTAAGTGTTATTTCTAAACATTTTACTGCCATGTTTTTTAATTTTTATATTTTTACAGTCCATGTAATATTCCAATTTAATGAAAATAGATACGCGCAAAGAAACAAATAATTACCACGTATCTAAAAAAAAAATTTTAACTGCGAGAAAGTATCTTCTAAAATACAAATACTCTTTTACTTTTTTAATCTTCTGCTTTTGCATACAACGTCGAAATTGATGCTTAAACAGAGCGTAAGCACTGATCAGCCGTTACGAGTTTCGGTATGTGTTTGTGTTGAGGCCATCGATAGTAAAAACTGATTGGAGGAACGGTGTGACGTTTGAAAATGTGACCGCGGTCTTTCGCAAAGTAAAATCTGGCTCAGCTGATCGACTCGAAGCACTTGTGGCGTACGTACGTATGTACGCGGTGTCTATTAATGGCTGCGCGATTAAAACGGGTGGTTACGCGAGCATGCCGAACGAAAATAGACGTGAAGCAAAACGTGCAAACCTATATCCCCCTCTGTGTCCTCCCTCTCCCTGTCTGCGTTTTCCCTTGCGAAACTGACGCAAACTGCGTCAGCGCGTGCCAATTACTGTGCTGCACGGCGGAATTACGTTTCATAACGTATGTATTCTGTATGTTTTCAATTTATCAACCAGGAAGGGAGATATGTTTTTCGTTGCGAGAAAGAATAAACATGTGGACCTAGCCGAAAGAAAATAACCTGCGGTCTGTATGCAAGTGCATTCCTTTTTGTTGAATGTCATAATATCGTATAAATATTTTTATTTCTACAGGACATCTATTATAGATCAGTTACATCTATAACGATATATCATTGAAAATGAATTAGTTTTACATTTAATCTTCGAGCTTTAATCTTCGAGCTTTAGTTCTCGAGCAAAAACAGATTTTTTTTATTTAAAAAGCATCCGGTAAAACATTTTCGAAGGAGATCACCTCGTCGCGTTTTGACAGATCGAGTCTATGACGCCTGAAGTGATGTCGTATTACGAAATACTACATTGTTTTGAAGAAGGAGTGTTAGAGGTGTGTTAATGTACGAAAAAATAAATACATCAGTCATTTCCGATACGACGCGATGTGGCGAGCTCGCGCTCGTAACGCGCCCGTGTTGACATGTATTCTTGGTGCTCGTTAAAGTCACGCAGCTCTATTTTTACATTTGACCAACCCACCATCAGCCTCGTTCCGCTACATTTTCTAGTGTCTCTCCGGCGCGTTTCCGGTGGTAACCGTACCGATTAAATCGCAGCTGTCCGCTCGGCAATCCGCGAATTACGTAGTTTTTTTAACGCAATGACAGATCTCTCTGCGCGAAAAACTAGCTTTAAAACGATCGGCGCGCGCTTCGGCACTCTAGTTTTATCCGATTATTGGCACGGCTTGACGCTACTGAGCTTAATTAGCTGAAATCCGGTCGCTGCCCTCTGATTCGCTTGTGATTGTGCGCCATTGTCCTCGATATTCCGCCTGTCTTCATTAAGAGAAAGGATCTACGTGTTGTTTTCAGACAATTCCAGTCTCAAGCTAAATATTGTTTGAATCAACGCGTCATCCAATATAATGAATTTTGCCGGACTTTTCTTGGATACAGTAATGAAGTAAACTTTGTGATATTAAAAGTTGATTTTATATTAAGTCAATTTGATCTTACGTTGGGGCGCATTAGCATGCCATGTTACGTTGACATGTAATTAAGCACATTTGTTTTACATAATGGTTCCTTCAGACTGTATCTGCACTGCGCATAGTTTATCGGGATCTGATAACTTATTGATCAGAATCTTTGTTGCATTTCACAATTTCGAGATGTTCGTCACATACTCTAAACTTCTCTGATAGCTAGGGAAAGGGAATTGGAAACGGGGATGAAAAGTCTAAAGCGGAAACTCAGTGGTTTCGCATTAATAAAAGACCGGACAAACTTGGGTGAGGGAAAGGAGGATGCATGGCATAAGAGCGGAGAACTGATCCGGGTTTAACGAGCCTGTTCCTCTTCGGTTTCTCGAAATCGACGTCGCGAAAGTTTTATCCCTTCGTCGAAAGCCACTCTTCGGACTTCCGTATAGAGAAACCCGAGACTCAAGTCCGGAAAGACATCTCCGCACTGCCGCTTTTACCGTTGTATATCCGGTTTCAACGAAAAATTCGATTTGGGCTCCTTTCTTCGGAATCACCAGCATCGACAATAATGTTATTGCCAGGCATGGCAAATTTGTTACTCCTGTGTCAGGATAAATCGGAGATTAAGCAATCCCAGCAGAGGGGATGGGATGGGAGAAATTCGCTTTGATAGAATGCAGGTATGATGCGATAAGAAGCGAAGAACGCGGCAGAAAGCAATTTTAAATTTACGCGGATTACTTCGGCAAATAAAATTTGCGCAACTTTTTTTATTTCTCTCGAGAAGTATATCCCATGTACTCCCCTTTATATTATAAATAATGTACCTGGTAAATAGCACAATAATCTTTTATGTTTTATACAAATCGGGATAATGATGTATTTTTTTGGAATTCATGAGAGTTCGAAGGAAATTATTTACCATTTGCAAATTTCTTTGCGCTTAAAAATTTCACGATAGATTGAGATCTCTTAAAGTAACGGTTTTTATTAAAAGATCGCCGAGAAGAAATTCTTTCCAAAGAATTAATAATCTAGAATCAACTAGTTTAATTAAAATAAACAATTATTTGTCTCAAAATAAGTACGTTGAGTTAATTACATTATTGTTTCTAGTACGAAACTAAAACTAACATGCAATATTATGAACTTGTCATTGAAATAAATACAGTTCAATCGCATTGACATCTAATTTGTATTAATATCTACGAATGAATTAAAATTATTATCAACATAGGCTATCAATTATCTGTCTCGTAAAACGCACAGTAAACGCGCGCTATTCATCGTCCGATCTATAATTCTTGCACTTTATTCGTTTACTTTTTAGTACTACTTCTTTTTCCACGTCTATAAAGAACCGGCTACCTATAATTCCGTAAACGAGTTCGTTTTACCATTAACTAACTTTACTCTCGAGCGAATTCGAGCGGTCTTTTTTTCTCCGAGTTTTCAGGCAGTTTCTTTTTTTACAAACAGAATGTTTGCGCAACGATGCAACGAGCTAACTAGATACCTTTCAGATGGTAAAAAGGGTTTGAAAAGTAGGATGTCGCACGACTATGGAAAACGGAAATAAAAGATATTCCCCGCGTATTGTAAAATATTACTGACAACATTCGCGAGCGTTGTATTTTTCCTTCAGCCTCATTATGCTCGATTAACTTCCTCGACGCATGTTGCATTTCGCATCAATTTACGCGAAGATAAAGCTATACAAAAAATTTTCTTTCCCTTTTTTGCCGATTATTAACAAAGTATGTAAGAAATCACTTATGGAGAAAATAATTAAAACAATAATTTATCGGTTCAAATTTATCTGTAAGAGCTTATCTTTTGACTTGTTTGGGCTTCGTTGAAACTTCTCCAATTAATATAATGAGATGCTGCAGCGACTTCGTTCAATTTTAATCACGTATAAAATATAAATCATCTCTGCGTCAATTTTTACATTGATATTACTTTATAATCTCTTGCAAATTCGCTAAAATAGCACGTCAGCGGGCTCATTCCGATATCGAAGCTCACAATTACGTGTTTGGCGTGTTTTTAATTTTTCGCCGCGCATTATGATCGATGCGAGCTCGCGCGATGTTACTAATTCTATTACATTTCCAATATGGCCATAGTACCTCATAAGACTACATATTTCAACGTTCAAACTTGGAAGTTGTAATTGCAGTTCGTGGAAATTACTTGCAGTCATAAATATGACTTGCCAGAATGTAGCGAGTTGCGCCGTATTAGCTATGCAGCATATACCTGGTAAAACTTCGACCGATGATCACTGAGGATGAGAATTACTGTTCTCAAATTCACCACAAATCTTTCACAAAAGTCGTAAAATCTTTCTTCTATCATACGTAGTGCATCTTGTTATTTACGAAAGGATAAATTATATTGGGAAAAAAATTGAATTATCTTATATCCATTCATTTTTTACCCATTTATAAACGTACTGTATGAAAGTAAATATGTTTATATAGCTTTCAAAATTACATGCAATAAAAGTTCTATTTAATTTGCGAAAAAGGGCTTTTAATAAAAACAAATTTTTAATACTATTTTTATGTTTTTAAAATAATTTTAGATTATTAATTTATAGCACGTTTATAAAGTCACTTTAACACAACTTTAAATTTTGACATAACAGAACAGGTTATTGTGCCTTTGTGGGCGCACTTTGTCAGTTCTGAGCGTTACACTGTTGCAATGTCGTTATATACATATTATACGATTTATCAATTCTTGACGAGCTATTTATGGCCGTTGTTTGTCATTTGTGACATGCACATCATAAAGTGATCTGTCGCGTGAAGCACAAACGCTGTGCAGTCAACTATACAACGAAGGAAGAGAGAGAATTCATATTTGCGGCTTGTACCGCTTGTAATCATTGAAACTCTAATTGGCCTGCACGGATCAACAAACCAGTCGTTTTTAAAAAAGTAAGATGAGGGAAGCATGTTTATCACTTTCATTAGCGTTTGCAAAATAAGATACCCTAAAAGCAAAGCATATTATCCTAATACATTTATTCGCTAATCTACGTGAAATGTTTGCAAAATTCGAGAGAAAATAGAGATCGTAAAACGCGTGATATGCTAAAGTTATTCTCGCCGACAGGCAAAAGCGCGGACGGAACAAGCCATCATCGAAGATGCGCGATAGTTCGAATGAGTCGTAAACGTGTCATGGCAAAACGGGACAGTAGTAAATTTTGGCCTTTGCGCGATCGTGAAAGTGAAGGTTATCTAAACGTCTTCGGCGAAAATCCTTGCTATACTAAACTACAATTACCGCGCGTATATTCCATTTTGATGCGAAGTCGTTCAATATCGATGAAGGGCCAGATATAGATTATAAGAAACTTTTTTAACAAGTAGATTATCTTTATGGTAGACCATAAAAATAAAAACCAACGTTTTGAAACAAAATTTTATTATTTTACAAATTTGCTTTTTTGTTTATTAATAAAAGTTGTCTGAAATGCATTGTATGTACATGAGTCAGATGAACTAATATGTGGCGATGAGAGCTTTAATATTAAGTAGATCACAGTGATCAGTTTGGTCGTAAATTTTACATGTACCCTTTGTCACATTATTGAACTCTAATATGCTATTGGTAGTGATTTCGTGGTTAACTTGGATATTAATTTGGTAGTAATGAATAGTGAACGTGTGAATTATTCGATTCGGTTACCTATATTGCATTAGAACATCGGTCAGGGGATGATAATTCGTAAAATTTCAAGAATCTAATAGACAAAATAAACGTATATACTTATTATTAATTTATTATTAATATCGAAATGTTCTCAACTCGATGATACCTACATGGAATATTGATTGCGCATCGATTGAACAAGATTCAACCATATTCCATTCCATATTTATTAACGTACCCTACGTGGGCGCACAAAGCAGTGTAATTAATTAACGCCAAGTGCGCGTGTATAGCGTCCATAACGATATAAATGTTTATGACAGATATGCCGCGGGTCTCGAATCGAGGAGGACCTAAACAGCGTGCGATTAATTAAATTGTCGCTGCGGGCCGATCATTTTTATGTTGTGTCAAACCGTATCGCAATACACACACAAGCAAAAGGAGCTCGATCAGAATAAAGTGCAAAGCATCTCGACGTCACACGTCGCGGCCGTTGCAAAAATCAATCGGAATTATTTAGCTGCAATTTTCGGCTTTTAATGTCGGGATGTGCGCGACTGACTAATTTTCGACGGGAAGATCCTTGAACAACCCGGTAGAGGCGCAGAGCGGGGATTTAATCCATCTATCAAAAGCTTTAACGAGCAATCGAGAGGGGGACTTCGTCGTCCCCGGTCGTAATTAACTCACGGATTGGTAGCTTTCCATCCGAGAAGCGCATCGCTGCCGCGCCGTCGTTTTCCTCGCAATAATTGTGCCGCTATGGTTAATTCGTCTCCGAGGGCGGAGAATCGTTCTCTCGAGACAAGATTGACGTTCGCGCTCACTTGGAAACGATTCAATTAATACGATTTTGCACGAGTAGTCGCGCAATATGGAATATATATCGGTGGGTGTTGCTGATGGCATCATATACGCAATACGAAACAACTCTAAATGATTGCTACGTTCGTGCACACAAAAATTTACGGCACGTAACGCTCGAAGGGAGATTGCGCGATTGTAGCTGCATGAGTAAGTTCGTGGAATGCTTTGGGATTAGTAAATAAATCGCATTTCTGATAAAATATTAGAATAGCAATAGCTACGTGATATACATCGGTACCGGGACATATCAGCGTGCTTTTGCGTTGCTTTTTGCACTTGTGTTCGTGTTTTACTGCTCGTTTGGTAGGGCACATATGTATGTATGTACATACGTACATACATAACAGGCACGTATATAGAGAGTAGTACTTTTAGCATGCATTTAAGGTGGCCTTTTAACTGACCGCAAATAGACGACGGTCCAGTGGGAAACGAATTTGCTTCGACGCCGCTGCCTGTATTTCTCGTTCAATTTCAAGAGAAGGCACGTGGGAACTTGTACACTCTATAGAAAGTGTGTGTTGAGCCTTGAGCGAAAAAGCCTCTCTATATACTTGCGAAGATCCTTCTGTTCGAGAGAAATTGAGATATCCGTAGAAAATGGATTTATGCTATGCACGTTTTTTCTTCTATCTTTAAGTGTCTTTAATATATTTATGATATTTAAGTGAAACGAAAATGGAAAGAAGATAATTTTTTTTAGATATAGATATCTGCAGCGATTAGACTTAAATTAAGTTTTCACAAATGGAAGATTGATCACGTAGTGATAAAGAAAAAAAATTTTATGCTTTTCTTTTACAGAAGTTCTTAAAACTCGTTAATTTTCTATAACAGTTATTTTAGTAAATTTTTATTAATAGAGAAATTTATATCGAATCTTTGGTTCTAGTTTATCGTATATAAAATCACGTATTGTGTGACACGACCTCCAACGATGATTCCATCACCTGTTATCTTCGCGATATCATCGCTTACACAAGGCTTGCAAAAAGTAGTTTTACATGAAATTAATGTCTTCTTGATTATGCACATCCTTTTTACCGGTATGTGACGTAGACAATCATCCACGTCCACGCGAAGAGATAGCATAGCGAGTTGATTTATGGAGATTGCCGTGTTCGATTAACGCGCTCAGCTGGAGCGTCATTTTACTCATTTTTAATGTCGTCGCCAGTGTTATCGTTCATGGGAGGTATATTATATTATGTTTAAGCACGAGAAGTGACGACGGCCGTTTAGACGGCAATCGATTTTCGATGCATTATACCTTCTTTGAGTCCCGATACCCACGCCTATACCTAGCTTTTAATGCCTCGGTCCTTCTCGACAAAGCCGAGCTTAATCCGACTATTAGATACTTAGAGAAACTGTCGGCTTCCCTCGAGCGGAAGTCAACCGCAGGCGATCGATAGATTTAGCTCTTTGCCATTCCTTCTTCCACAAGCTTTTCTGCTCTCTCCCTTTTTTCTTTTGCCGGAGTTTCGTAATTGGCACATGTTTTAAGGCGGATCGACTGCTTTCTATAGTGGTTTGTTTTAAAAACAAAAGCGCTTTTTGCAATACGAATGGGACTCTTTTCTAATCTCCGCCAGGTACTTTCCGCTCGTAAGCAGACTTCCCCATCTCAAATCCGATGTCGACGACTAATTGGAAAGTTCTATACGGCAATCGTATATGTTCCGCATCGTCAATAGTTTCGTATTGTCAACATTTTAGGAAGAACGAAAGATATGTCGTAAGAATCTAAGAAGGAATCTATATAGGAAATAAATGGAAATTTTATAGCGTTATTTTATTATATAGGTATGTATCTTGCGTTTTATATAATTTTCAATAGTTGAAACTATAATTTCATTAAGAACGGAATTATTTGATTTTCGCGTACACTCACGTAAATATGTAATTACAATTATGTTTACAATTTGAAGTTAAAAATTAACGCAATCTCTCACTTTCTCCATTGTCGCTCTTGATACTTGTATTTGTCGCAATAACCGATTGAAAAAAATAAACTGAGAGAACTGAGTAGGCAGCGCTATTTAAACATGCAGAGAAATACATCAATAACTGAAGCGTCTAGACTGGCGCGTAAAAATATCCGCATCGAAAGAGCGCCTTGCATTCACGAATGGCATGAAAATTGCGAGTGCATCCGCGGGGAACGTATCCCGCGAATTCCTGTCATGTTATGCAACTGCTACAGTTCTATATCCTTCCTATGAACCTACCGGGGCAAGCTCAATGGAATCCCAACGATTTCGCCGGACGTCGTTGTACGATATAAACGACGAGAGGTTCACTCGTTCGTCGGGCAAATGCTAGAAAAATGCTATATTGAGAGAAAAAAAGAGAGAGAAAGAAAGAGAGAAGCGTATAATTTTTCAAGCATCCCGCGCAATTGTGATCATCGATTTCCGATGACATTAGCCCGGCAACGTGATTTTTTAATTAAATCAATCGCGTCATCGCGTCTGAAATACGTGTTGTGCGCTTGAAGAAAAAAAATAATGAAAAAAGAGGAGAAAGAAGAAAGAGGTGGATCCCATCCGCTGATGGCTTGTTGGCGGACCAAAAATAAAACAGAAATTCGTAAGCAGAAATAAAATTCGCTCGCGGCTGTTCGAGCTGCAGCGTTGTGTCACTTCCAGAAGAAAAAGAAGCGAACATGAAAAAGTTGTGCCCAGAAAAAAGCGTAATACAATTTTTTATAAATGTTATAACGGAACGCGTGGTGCGATCTGTAACGTATTGAATAACATGTACATAGTGTAGATTAACATCGATTTCAAATACTTGCGTTTTTACAAATCAAACTTGAAAACAAAAGTAGAGAATAATATATGTCTTGATATATAGTAGCAAAATATTTCATCCTCGCGTTTATGATTTATAAAAATTATAAAAATTATAAATTCTTAAAATGTCTAGAATTAAGCGATAATTTTATCACTTTTATTTAATACTGAAAAAAAAGATTACTACGAAGAAAAGATGACAAACGGAAAATAAGTTTTATTCAAAGGCCGATGTTGTTGAAACTTGTTAAGGCTTGCATTAAATCATGCTTAATGACTTAACCAGTTTTAATACATAATTATATGTCTATAGGTCGTGCACAACTAGAGTTGTCGTTGTTGAGTTTGCCATATGGTTTGATTTGAAGTAATGCGCAAAAACTGTTATCGCGATTTATGTAATAAAATAGATTAATGTAACTTGCAGCATATTTGCTTGCCAATTTAATAAACCCTTGAAAAATATAATCAGAATTCACAAATAGCGCAATTGAAGTTACGTTATCGAGGACATCACACGTCTTTATTCGAGTCTTAGTAATGTTTCAGAGAGAGATTATTTTTACATGCTTGGAGATCGTAAAGAAATTCGATTTTCAAAGAAATTCTCATCGCCCCACTTTTTTGCAAAAATATTTTATGAATATATTCTATTCATTATTTATCTTCAAAATATAATTTACTATTACAAAATATAACTTTTATTATGAAGCTATTTCTGATTATAAGTTCTAGAGTGTGAACAGTCTTGCATTTTTACGATTGTTGATTGCATGATCGATCCCATCGATATTAAATATGTATACAATTAAACACATAAAACCCATAAAATATTGTAATAATAGAATAATATTGTTAATTAAGTTAACAGAAGTGAGACCGCGTTCGCTAAACTTAGGAACTATAACAACTTTATAATTAAGTATGCCATGAAACAAATATTGAAGCTCCAATAATTTCACCGCATTAGCGAAAAGTTGTTTGTCCGCGCGCCGCGCACTGCGGCGAAGCTTCTTTTCATAAAATGAAATTCAGTTTGTATTTAATTGTAAGTCGCTCGGTTATATTTATTCGGGCGCGTGGCAGCGACACGGGGTATATTTTTAACGTGGTGGACACACTTTCGATGGGCGCGTTAAAGCCGCTCGCTTATATGCGTTATATGCGCATTCTATTTTTAATTGCAACGTCGCGGACCGATTACGACACACCTCGTGATTTATACGCGCGTTCGCGCCACACGCTCACGCTCACGCACACGCACATGCCTATCCCCCGAAGGCTGGCTTCAAACCAGCCCTGATTGCGCAACGTTCCACCGCAAGCACGAGGTAATTCGAATTCTTTTCCCAATTACCGAAGCTTTAGATCCCGCGGGCGATTAAGCGCCTCGATGCTCTTATCGCGTGACTCCGTGGCACTCTTGCATGAGGCGGGGGTGAAGGGAACGGACGGCCGGCAATCTCGATGGAATAAGAATGGAAAGCTGTACAAGCACGAGATATATGCTTTCCTGTATAGAACTTTCGATCTTTAACCGTAGGGCACAGACTGGGGCTGCGATGGAATGACCCGGTTGCTTAAGCGAGTCCGCGCAGATTTTAGTCGGGGGCTATTATTATCCCCTTATCGGTTTTTAACAAACTTCGCGGTACGTGATAATTACACCGACTGAATCGCCAATCCAGTAACGCGATGCGAAATGCTAATGCCCTTCGAAACTATAATTTTATTTGTTAGAGATTGCAAACAACTTTAAACGTGAAATTATAAATTAAACAATTAAAAGGGAAGAATTAGGCAAGATTATATCTCATCTGAGAATTTCAACCGTGATCAAATATCGTTCACGAGAGATGTCTCAGCGTATTCATCATATGATTAATGATGTTGCAGTCTTGCAGTACTCGTTTGAAATGTGTAAAAGGTCTGTCGCGTAAAAAGATATATGTCCTTTGTGAACTATATTATCGTGTGCAAGGAAAATCAAAATCGGACTGTGTTCACAATTTTCCTGTCGAAATCATCGTCGCGAAATATGAGGTTTATATTCTCACGTGCAGATCGCACAGTCACACATACTGTGTACAAGGTGATATGTTGCCGGAAAGTATTGACGAAAGTACCCAAAAATAGAAGACAAGGGTGTGCTTCGGGAGGAGAGGGTTTTTTAATAGAATTTTTTTTATTAAAAAAATTGCGAAAAGATTTTATTAATTTAAAGAATTCTATATATATGTGCGAAGGTTTTATCTCTTCTTGTGTTGTAAGTATGGAAAATTTGAAAAAGTGCGGTTTATTTTGATTTTATATTGAACTGTATAAGTTTATCGTTTGCAGAAAACCATTTCGCTCATATATAATCATTCTGTAAATCGATAAAAGATCTATCTTCTCGCGATTTGCTGAAGAACCTATTTTTTAAATTTACAAATTAATGTAAGTTATAAATTAATATTTCCATTATGATTAAATGTATTATATCAATTAAACGTATCGTAGAATGATAATGTTGAGAATTTATCGTATCAACAACTCATATCATCTCATATTCCTTTATTCATAATCTTTAACTCTCAATCTCTTATCGAGGTATACCTGTATGAGGATGAGAGTTATAGGATCGAATCCGACTCGCCGACTACGAATCGACCACTCTTACACGAAGCCATCCTGATATCGATTTGTATTAAACTGAAATTTTTAATGAAAACGATTAACTATGAGCTTTTATTTTATTGCGTACGAAATATATAAAATATGGCATTACTTTATGACATTTATAACAACGATGAGTATAATTACGTGGATTTATACATCATTAGAATAAATTGTTTATGAGAGAGCAATGTTGTTAATTCACAATATAAAATACAAGAACCAAATATCATTTCTACATGTATTTATATAATCTGACGATATTAATATCGATCAGTTGTCAATTATCTTAATTGTAAAATATTTTCAATAATTGTGAGACTTCAGCGTTGAATGATAAACTATAATTATCACATACACTCCACACAGTCCACACTCTCTTTGCGTGCTTTCGTTATTAGCTTTTTTTCGAATTTGAATTTACGATAATTTGATTTCTCCGGACATTTAGACGGAAAGCCGCGACAAGAAACGTTTCAGACGGGCGGCCTACGCACAGAGCATTGTAAAAATCTGCGTATTGAAAGTGTGAAAATTGAATTCTTGCGAGCGCAAGAGCGAATTGCGCCGCTCTGGTAGACTGCCACCTTATTTTCTCGCCCGAATGAGAACCGTGTTCATTCGTTTCGCGTCGCCGTATGCAAACGCGGCGGAGCGTGGAACGCTCCTAAAAGGCACGACGAACCCTTCCACGAGAAGGTCGTAAGGTCGACCCATGAATTTTTACTGCACGATGGTACTATTAATTTACGGAAAGTGTTTGCGCGTCTCATATAGTGATTCGCGAGAAACTCAGTTTTTGTATGCATGGCACATGGTCTACTTTTACAATTTGGTTTAATTTATCTTTTGCGATTTAATTATTTCCGCGCGCACATCGCGTTATGTAGACGCATACAGGTCTTACAATCGTGTATATCATGATTTATACCTGGTATTATACTGTCAGATCGCAACATTCCTCGCGCTAGTCACGTTGAGTAATAGCAGGAATATACATGTATATACGTTTTGAGAGAGGCTAATCTTATACTCGCTGTCAAATTTTCTTGATGTAATAATGATTTTCTTATATGAAAGATTAATTGATGTAATTTACTTCTGGGAAAGTGCGTCATTATCCGACACAGAATAGACTAACGAAAGCTCACCTAACGCAAATATCGACGGGGTATGGTTGATCAACATCGAGCAATCGTTGCTGAAGCAAGCGTCGCGCAATCCGACGTTTGTTTTACGTTTGTTTTTGACCGATAAACCTGTTCGCTTCGCGTATAGTCCATTCATTCCGTAAACATCAAAATATCGCGCCCGTCGAACTTGACGTCTGACGCACGCGCTGCGTCAGATAGAATTCGAATCGCGCCAGCCGAAAGTCCAGCTTTGGCTTTCATTCCCTTTTTTGTTTCCCGGATCGAGTGGTCTCCCAGGTGGATCGTTGTTTATCAATCAGCTACATTATTGTGATCCACTTTCTGTGTTATTTTGTCCCTTGTCGAGCAACATTCGGCACGCATAAGAATTCTGTGGAATTGATGTCAATCGATCGATCCTTATACATATATATATATAATCATGCGCGATACGAATTTTCTTTCATGTAATAAAATTTAACAACGCGTACTATAATACGAAAGAAAATTTCTGTAATCGCGATTCCTTTGCATTCAAGAAACTTACTGGAGAAATAAAATATAGAGAACAGACCGTTATATTTTCGTCCAAATGATCGGTTCGAATATTTATTGATAAGTATTGATAAGTTTTAAAATTATTAAAAAGATTTGAGAATATTTGCAAAAAGGAAATTGTCGACTCGCCAAGTAACAGTCGCCTAGCAACAAAATGTCACATGATTCATCGACAAATAGATAAAAACGGATTTGATGGTGCAAACGCCGGTCACCTTTTTCCAAATTCAACCCCCTTTCAAATTCACCTCGTTAATTGTACGTGTGCGCGACGTGCAGTCGTTTTCACGGCGCTCGTTTCCGAGGTAATTCGGTTTAGCTACGTGCAAATGAAAATAAAGGAGAGACCTGTGCACCAGGCGTAGCAGCGAGACAGGTAGCAGTGGGCAAACGAAAAAACGAGGCGACGGGGAGCAAGGCGGAAAAGCGAATAAAGCGCGCGAGAAACGATCGTACTGTTTCACGAATGTAGCACTATTCTATGCACACTTTTCTGAGAAGTGAGTTCCAAGGGGTTACTGAAGCTTACGGGATGCGAATTTCGATGGTATCAAGGGATTTCGAAGGGCTAAAAAGAGAATTGTTGGAAAAAAGTGAGGTTTTCGACATCGAAATAGTTGTATCAATGCAAAAAATAGAATGGAATGTATAATATTAGTGCAACATATATTTTTAAATAATACATAAAATTTAGCTTAAATTTAATTTGCGTTATTTTTACAATGATTATACAATGATTATATATGGATTCTTTTATAATTAATTACATTTTTATGTATGACATATTTTTGGACATATGAAGTACTTTAAATGACATATTACTTTGTGATAAAAGAAAATTTTCAATATCACTTTTCTACGAGTTTCCTAGATTATTTTAAAATCCTTATAGGGGCATATACACTTTTTATTCATTTTGTCTTTGTAGCTTGCTGCGACGTAAGTTTAAGAGAGTAAAGTAAGGTGCCATTTGTAAATTATTGTTCATCGGAAAATAAAATACGTATAACTATGCGTTCTATAAATTTACGCGATTATCTCCGTGCTTGAGAACTAGAAATGTAAGCCAATTGAACGCGATATTATTATCGACAAGTAAAAAGGGGTGTTTAGTTTAAATATCAGCGCAACCCGGAAAAGACCTTATCTTGAATGTATCGAGACAGCGTTATTATATTTTTTTCGGAATCGAATTTGCGCGCGACGGGTTAGACGGCGCGGCGACGGCGCGGCAGGGTGAACGAATCGTGCTGGATGCATCGTGGATTTTGTTTCTGCAGGCGATGCACATCGCGCATTCCTCGTGCGTCACCAGGGCTGCGTGACGCATTCACCAAAATACTCACGCAAGTCTCAGGCCCGTCCATTCAATTCCTCGCGCACACATTCGTTCATTCATCGCCTCGATAATACTTTGGTGGTAACGCACGCATGGCGAAATCCGATCGTGATCGACGCCTATCGACGCCTATCGACGCGCGTTGATAGCGCACGCACCGCGAGTCCGCGAATGGAAGTGCGCTCAAGCACGACAGGTTGTCTCGCGCGAACGGAAGCTGTACGGCGATAAGTTGATTTATGAACGATCGAGTGCAATCGCGCCAGCTTGTTTTTTATCACGTAACTACGTTCCTCGTGAACGTAAGTATGCTTATTTACTTATCGTGTTATTTTTACACAAACCTGACGTCTTTATTTCAACGTGCAAACTCAGCCCGCGGATTGGGTATAAGAATGTAGTGGAGTGACATTGAGATGATTTATCGCTTACGTTTCAAGCATTTTTCTCGGAGGAAAGACGTCGCGAGCTATGTCTTCCTGAATTGTGTCGACGGTTCTGCAACATTTGATTCTGTGTTGAACTATCGAGAGGATGTTCCAATCGAACAGGTAGCCTCCGTCATTGACATAAATAGATCGCTAGTAAGTCGATTTGTTTTTCTTCTTGTTTTTGTTTGAGCGATTTTTATTTTGGTCGATTCGGCGAGTGCCCGTTGAACTCTCCTGAGTACACTTTCTGCGGGGAATAGTGTTTTGTCAGTAATTGCCCTGATCGATGTGCCGTGCACTGCCGTGTAATATTGATGATTCAGGGTTGTTCTTTGTTTAAGAGTTAATTTACGGAGCAGAACTAGATCGTTCGAGGCGTGCGGCCGCGAGGAAATATGGCGATCGAACAGGTTGGCGCGATTAAAATAGAACGGGGACAACCATCACGAACGAGGTTTGTCGAAGCCTATTGCCCGAGATGAGATTGGGAATCGTGCGCAGTTATATTTTTGGCACAACTCGGCTAATAATATTTAAGATCCGAAGATTACGACGCAGCTTTCAGATGATGAGAAATAATACTCGATAATGCGATCAAATATTTTGCTCGGATCAGCTATGCATTGCTACTTGGAGTTCAGGAGCGTTAATAAAACGATAAGTTTAAGTCTCGCTATAATTAGCTGAATGAAATAGATAAAATGAAATAATGAAGTAGCTTATGCTACCTCGGAGAAACTCGGGGGGATCCTCACGAGGGATTAGGCACGCCCCAAAGATTTATACCTGCGAATCTCCGCTGTCTTAAAGTAGCTAATCTACCAAAATATTTTCACCAGTCGTAGCGTTGGCACAGTGCTTCTCACTAAAGGCGAGTTATTCGTGCAGCCTGCAGTTTCCTTCGCGAAACTCAAAGAATTCCAATACTTGCGGTGCTAACCGAATCGAATCGTAACCGCGATCCAAAAGACATTTCGTTTAAGCGATAAAATTCATTTTGTGCGCACATCGATACATTGGGGTGGACGAAAGCTACTAGTTAGCCGCGAAGCTAATCGCTTCAATTTTCTACCTCACGATAGAACTACTTGTCACTTGAACATGACCCGAGTAATTCGCGTGAGTCTTTTCGGGAAGCGCGAACGATCTTCCGTCTCGTATGAAATCAAGACTGCGATCGTCAGTGAGGATCTACGAGAGGATCTTCTCGAAAACGAAGATCCTCTCGAACGCCAGCCACTGTCGTCGGTTATTTCTGCTGACAGATGATAAAGTTCACTCATTGTTCCGCGACAATGAAATGGAGACGTTGTTCATGGAAAGCGGAAGATGAAGTTGCCGAATTGAATCGCTTGCGATCGCAATGCGATTCAAGTACGTGTGCATACGTATACGCACATTCCGTTTTTAGAGAATTCTGTATTATCTTATAATCTATATTAACGTATAAGCAGAGTTCTCTCTGTTCACGAATTACTCACGTTATATTATTTATTGTATTTAATCGTGAAATATATGTAAGGTATGATCGCTTGCATGTTATTAAATTTCGTTTACATAGACTTAACACTTAAGGTGAGATCAACAAGAAAGATACCCGTATCAATATTTTTCAATTTTCAATATCGATTGCTGCGCGCTATTATGTTATAACGTCTCGTTTTAAATGCTAATACGCGGCTAGAGCGCTTGTAAATACGGAGCGCGGTCTCGATAATCGATGGTACGTTTATTGGTTGTGCCGATAATCCAGATTGCCCTTAATCCGTGTATTCGAATGTTCGGAAATACGCTCGCAAGAGGATCCCCGATTGTAAGCAATATTTTACTGTAATCGTGGTTATCTTCTGTCGTCTATTTTCAATCTAAAAACGCGGAGGCGTCCGCGGCTCAAAAATATAGAAAAATCACGGAACCTTGTTATCTCTCCGATTAATTGCGTCCGCAAAGAACAGATAATTGAATTTTAGTTTAATCGTCGATAAAGGTTGGCAAAAAAAGGGCGTTTATCGTCGCTATATCGCATAGCGGCATAACGAATTAATTCAAGCACTGCAACGTTGGAAATATGTATGAGATTAAATCTATCATGGATAGACATGGAGTATTTAAACTTCTACATTCGAATGGACGCTTTGTAATACAGAGAAGGAAAGCTCGTACTTAAATAAATTAAATTATTTAAAAAGACGAATTCAAATTTATGTCCCGTTATCGTCTTCTCATTTAAAGATAAATGCTGACGGAATATAAAGACAAGGAATAAATAGCGCATTTGTTTGGATTATGCGACGTTATTAATTGATGTGCAAAGTTTATTGCATTGCTTGCAAAGTGATTTAAGGAACAACGCTTCTTCAAATTTGTTCGTGCGCCAAAATTTGAGTCGCGATCTTCAAATATTTCCCATTCCGACGCAACAGGCCTAAAATTTATTGGCGCGAAGTATTTATTGTGTTTTCTCGCATATTTTTGCTCGTAGAAACAACTCGTTTATCTACATGCTTGCCAAACGAGTAAACGCCATTTACGCGTAAGATTTTGCGTCGCGTTTGCTCATGCATCTGCGGATGCGAACGCACCCGTGCACGATAATATAAATAAATCACGAAAACGATGACACCATTTATTGCGACGAGCTATGAATGTGGCGTCCGCGATGACTTACCTCAAACCTTTGCACGTCACATATACATTTAATTTGTATTCATCATTCGCGGTTATCGTATTTGCGTAGTTGCATTAAACAATTGGCGCCTGTTCAAAATATTGCCATTCGCAACGTTAATTCGCTATGCATCGCCGGTGAAGAGTTTATCAAAAATTGCGAAAGTCAAAAGCGATAATCGGTATAGTTGATATTTTGTAGTTATAGATTTTGCATTACAAATTTCTTCGCTGATAGATTTTTATTTTTTTATTTTGCGATTTGGAAATCGGCAGCGTAAAGTCGGAAGTTTGTCGAAAATTGACAGTTATTTGTATTTGTATACATGTGTTATATCTAACATGGGTAAACAAATTCTCATTCTCTCTCTCTTTTTTTCCCGATATTTCTCACGCGCGTACGACCCAGGACGACCGTCCGTCCATTCGTCGAAATTTCGTCGTTACACGGTTCGCGATAGGCATCTGACATTCGTAAACAATCGTCGGCGCCAAAATTCACCGATGACTCGACGCATCTCGTCCCGCTCGGGCGCCTATACTAATCGGCTACGCAAATATACAAGAGCCACGCTTTTTCGTACCTCGTACGCTCGAAAGCCGACGTAATCTATGGGCTGGTAAGTAGGTATTTTAATTGACAGACTGACGGACTGACGGACTGCCGCGGGTCGCGCACGCGCGTCGAGGCTACTCAAATCCTATAATATCTCCCTATATATCCTGAGTCTCGAGCACTTTCTTCCCGAATAAATGCGCGTGAATCAGCGCTCCGGCACGCGGCGGTGATGTCAATCTTTGCTCAGCTGACTGACGAGATTGGCCTCACCTTCCTCGCTGGCGCACACGGGACGATCTTTCCTCGGCCTCGCATTCTTTCGCACCGGTGCGCGGTGTAAACGCTCGACTTCGCGCTTGCTAAGATATCGGTGAGGAGGCGCGGCGACGGTAAACGGTGCATCTCTTCCCTCACACACAACCACGCACGTACGCCATGCCGATGTTATCACGTCGCTCCGAATCTGTCCGTTGTGAAATCCTGAAGATTTATGGGTATCAACTACCGGCGTTAGTAGCGGTCTACTTTACTCGTAAATGTTGATATTTTGCTGGAATATCACCGCGCTTGTATCGTTTTGAAGCGTGCGATGTATATTTACGAAATTATAATTATTATTAGAATATTTACGTGTATTCATTTAAAAAATACGCGAGAAAATTATTTTACGCAGGAAATAAATAGTAATCTTATATGAATATAAATGTGAAATTGATATATATGGCACCGATAAAAACTTAACGTTCATTGTTGTGCCAAATATTTAGTTTATTGCGTATGTTTAATGTGAAATTTGCGATAAAGAATCAGCATGTTTCATTGCTAGAAAGATATATCTTCTGCTTGTAAGTTGCTCGTTTTAAAATTGTACTAAACTTTTGTTTATTTCATTTTTCAGTGTATTATTGTTCGCGCAAGCTGAGTTACATTTATGTGATATTTCCTTCCGTGATATTTCCGCCAGCATCCATTTCCGCCGAACGGCGACGCCAGACGGGCAAGAATTCGCGTTACACTGTCGTGCGCGATTGTGTCTTCGTTTATCGAATAAATAAATTCGCCGGCAGCCGGGTATTTTTCTCGACGGTACGTGCAATACTCGTTTTATGTATACGTATAATACTACATATGTATAATATGTATATATACGTATAGCCTCGTGCATCTAATGTATATCGCTTTGCCACCCCGTGACCGATGAATTCCAGCCGGCGCGGCGGTTGAATCATCGAAATAAAATATCATTGATCGTCATTTGAACGTCGATCTCCATGACTCCATTAGCAAAGAAGAGCCGTTTTATTTGAAAGTCGTGACGCATCGGCGATGAATTACACGCGCAAGTAGTGCGTTTATAGGAACGCGATAATACCGTGAACTCTTCGTCTGAATCTCACTTTCGGTACGATCTCGATTGGCAACAGTCTCTAATTAATTTCAAATTTTTAATGCTATTTATATTATCTGTGTTACATACAACAGTATCATTTTACAAACTATAAATAGATAGTTTAAGTTAAGGATTTTAATCTTCCTCGTTTTTTTCGCTACCGTTCGCGTTTCAAAGTCGACCGAGTTGTCCCGTTCGCTCTTCGCTCTCCGTGCCTCGTATTTTTCTCTCCGACGCCGACGCGACGCGGCAACAAAGTATCGAAGTAATAAAGTTACAGCCACGTCGAGATTTAATGTCCCACGTTCGTCGCAGCGGCGTTTTCAGTTGCAAGCAATTGGCAACCGGTATTACACACGAGCGCAACGGCCGTTATCGCAGAATCGCTTGCGTAACGACGCTAAATCATTGCACGGCGATCGAATGCACGCATGGCAGACGGAAAAAACGTGGACGGGCGCGCGAAGAATAAAGCACCTCGTCCGCGGAGAATGACTCGGGGGTTGGAAAGCGAGGGACGCTGCATTAATTCTAGCCAGCTCCGCTACCTAAGCTACGATAAATCTCGATCTCGTTCTGCCCCGAGACGGAAATGCGGCCCACGTGTATACCTACGTCGGCGTCGCTCGATTCGAACTCGCTCTGACTGCACTCGCGGCGATTTAACACGCGATATATTGTCCCTACGTGTTATTCTGTTACGCCAGTTACGCGGATATCCATAAGGTATACAGCGATGATAAATACGGTGTATCTATCTACGTGCAGCCAGTATCAATTGACATTAGAACACAAGGCAGAACAGCGCTTTATCTCGTTTGTAAAACTATAGCCATTTTGAAGAGATAATTTTTAATATTTGTTCGTTACTCTATCTTGATGTTTCAATGTTGGAGCGGTAATAAATATAAAAAAAAGTTTTTTTGATGCTTGCTTCACGGGTCTTTGAATATGAATGCGTTTTGCAAAACGTAGATTTAACCCGCGATAAATCGGTGGCTTTTATCATTTTTCCAGCTTTGACAACCGCAGCCGGAATAATTAATCTAAATAACCAACAGCTACGCACTCACGCTCGCGTTTACACACGCGTGGTGTCCCTTTAAACGTAAATTTATGAAGTGTCTCAAACAAAAACTATGTAAACACCTCACAAAACACAACTCTTTTGTACAAATAGGATACGCTTGGCGTATAAGTTACTGTTTCGCGTGATATATTTTTCGTAAGAGCCTATTATACGTATAAACGACGCAGTTCTGCGTAATTCCGTATGGGTAACATTCCGGTCGTGCACGCCGCTTTTTAATTATATCAACTTTAAAACGCCATTATGCGTCCCGAAAAACAACGGCTGTTTTAACAAGAATATGCTTTTCGCCTACTTTTCTCCGGCGAAATGACTGCTGCCGAACAGATATAAATTTTACAGATTTATGCAAGAGAGAAATGTAATTCTAGTATTTATTACGATGATTTCCGTCTCCTTTTTTTTCACTCTGGAGAGAACCTGGAGAGAATCTTTACGTAACGCCTCTAAGTGGCTAACCTGCTGAAAACTCTTCAATCCTTTTATGAGCAGCGCTTGCACACCGCTATCGATAATAAATTTATCGCAATGCTACAGAATTTCGACAGGCAGTATAATATCGGGACGTTTGTTTTTTCTTGGCGAAAGTTCATCTTCTGCTATAATTCATTATTAGTTTCCTATCGATGCCGCGAGTCAGAATAATTCGCGTTTTCGTCTAATCGACAGTTCGCGCGGTCGAGCATTCATTTAATTAAATCGCCGTCGCGGTGGTTGCGCGTTTATCCCCACGGAAACTTAGGCAATTGGGGCGAAAAGTGCAAGGACAGATCGGAATACCATTAATAATTTATTCCAGGCACGTCGTTTGGCGAGTCGGCGACGCGGGGCGATCGTGAACAGCTGGGCGAGAGAAAAGAATTGAGACGGAACGGCGGCGGATGGAAGGACGACGAGAGGTCCACAAGGAGCACGCGGATCGCCAGCTGGACAGGTAAGGGAGAACCTGTTGAATTAATGTCAACCCTCCGGCATTCCACGTCTACGTCTAATTTGCACCACGCGCGTATCCGATATAATAGTTATTAATTTTGTCAAGTATGATGCGCAATGAAATGATGATTGCCGGATCGAAAACAGCCGTCGATGCGTATTATCCTGGCAGACTCGAAATGATATTCACGGGTGTTTCCTCCATAATTACCGTGTCTGCCGATCACGCTGCTCGCGCACGTACGACGTTTCCGCCGATCAACGTGTCTGCCGCTCGTAATTGAAATTGATCGGGAATTAACGTCGCGCTTTAAACGATGGTTTCCCAGCGTAAAACTCATTGATGCGCGACAGATGTAGTACATGAGAAATAATAGAAAAGATTTTAAAAGAGATATCGTTCGAAATTAATCGATGTCTGAATATTTGCCAATCAAATTGAGATATTATATGAACTTTTATAACATGAAACGGTAATGCAAGTTTTCGAAGATAAAAAAAAAGTAAAATGTTTAGAGAAACAAACGAGCTTTGCTGAAAGAGTAAATATTTCCTTGAAAATAATATTGTAGAGATATAATCTCGTATCGGAAATAATATTTGTTATTTGACTTACAATTAGCGAGCAACGAGCAACGAGCGTACAGCTCACGATACGTAGTCGCGAACAAGTTTCGTCGGCGAAGGTGCAGTCGTTCGACGGCGACGGGAAACAGAATATTCTGCTTCATTAATTTAATCAGCTATTTTAGGGAAGCCGCGAGCAGAGCCGTCTTCGAAATTTTAGACACTATCGACGAACTTTATGGGACGCCGCAAACTACATGGCTTCCCTCCTGATATAAACGCGAACAATAGTAACTTGTTTCGAAGTCGATAATACCCGTGGTATACGATGTAAGAATAGCTGCCGTCAAACGCGTATCTCACCATAGAATGCATCGGTTACACTGTCAGTGCAACAGATTTATGCGAACTGGGTGTGTACAGTTATCGAACCCTTGTATATATCCTATGTAAGTAGAATAACTAAAACTCGCATTATTATAATAATTTAGGGAGCCACTTCTTACGGACAAGACTTCTGCTACAAGATACATCGGGAATATAACTTGTTAATGTTTACAATTAATAATTATATGTGCAACTATTTGCGCTTGCATTTGAAATAACACGGCCCGCTAATGATCAGATTTTTATCAATAAATTCAGTTTGGGTTACATTACGTTGAAATTATTAGCAGTTTGAATAACGAGCAAATCGATACTATTATTAATATTTATTGTGTTTATTAATGAACTAATTGAACCATGTGTTTACATAATGTTGCGAGTATCAAAATGTGATAAATAACAATTAAATTTCCATTGTCCAATACTAAATGCATTTTGTTTCTTTTGAAAAATATGAAACAGGGCATTTAGAATTTTGCGAAAATTATAACTTCACTAACTAAGTGCTTAATATATAAATGAGCGGATAAGCAATCAGAAAGTAAAATATTCGGTCATAATTTGTTGAGCTGAGATGGCCGCGATATCGCGCGTACTCGAGCTCTCTCAAGTTTTGCGCGTAACTTTAAAACGAGTTAAATCAACGACGCTCGAAAACTTTCGGAAAATCGTTTAATTTCTATGGTTGCTATTTGATAACGATATTTGATTTGTTATGAACAAATAATTTTCATAATTTTACGTCGCATAATTATAAATTTTTCATCGATACACAAACAACACTTTTCGTTTCTTCGTTGTCATAATTGTCTTCTTCAAACATCTCGTCGCTTCGACTTGCCAATTTTTGGCTGTCGCGTTAATTCACATCGCAATGTCAAATTTGAATTTACCAGCCGCTGAAGCGGATTGTACGAAACAGCACGAGGCCATTGTGTTGCAAGATACGAGAGCCATCATGGAACGAAGGAAATGCTTCGACAAAATATATTTTATCTCCCAAAAGAATATTATTTGCGAATTTATCGCGTGCGGCCGACAACTTTTACGACGCCATTGGCCCGGAAACGTTCAAGCGAGACGTTTCGTGGGTGTCCCACGTTTGCCGCGGATTATCCAATTATGTTATCTGCTCGTCCAAACTCACTCACTCACTCTCTCTCTTTCTTTCTCTCTCTCGGCTAGATCGAGATTTTTCGATGTACTCTGCATATATTTCTCTTATATATATTTGTTTTTTTACTTTTCTCTCACTCGGCATCACACTTTCGCCCCCGCGAGATAAGCGCTATCTTTTTGAGTGCTCGGAATGCTGATATGTACCTCCGCGGCTCAGCGCGATGGAATGCAACCTTATCGTCGTGCCAACTAACAAATATTCCGCGTGCGGCTAATGCGTATATAGTCCCAACGCACACACACATTCGGGGAAGAGAAATAGAGAGATAGAGAGCGAGGAATAGCGGGAGAGATTGCTCGCTAAAACTCCACCGTGTAAATATTTACCAAAATGTTATCCTACATTATTCTTTCCCTCCGTTTCGTCCAGCATTTGACATACCTACAATAGTCTCGGCAAATGGATTCCTCGACTGCGTTATGAAAACACGCGAGAGCATGGGAAGCGGAATGAAGAGACGAGTCGAGAAAGAAAAAACCATAACGTCGACTCTGTAGTACCTCTTTATTAAATCCGGGGACATGTTCGATTATTGGAGAATGCCCTGCTTTTTTTCGGTGCGCTGTGCAAGTGGTTGCAAATTGTTGACGTTTGTGTAAACAGGGATATGACGACGTTATTGTTATAACTGTGTTTGTTGTTCGACACAGAATTTTAGATAAAAATATCACGAGAAAAAATGTATCCCCTGTTTCTTAACAAATCTATTTAAACAGTCGCTATAACCGTAATAATATAGATTATGTATTAAATTTAAATTGATTTTCAATTATATAAGATTATGATCTGAAATTGGATTGATAATGGTTAATTTTTATTTTCATATTTTTTTTATCTTATCGTCAAAAAGGTTTATGTTATAAAGATAACTTTGTAACTCTAAAGGAAAGTATTAAAATATGATTTTAAGATTAATGGTATATTTTAAAGGCGTTCCACGTTTTGCAAACAGCGATGCTGGTAATAATACTTTACATGGTATAGGATAGTTTTGTCAATCTTTATCATTGCTTACCGACTCGAGTAAATAGTTTTTTCAATGGGTGTTGAAGTCTATATGTAACTTTTCGGAAGCACTCCGACCTAGCGGTCTGTTGCTGCTTCTTCATTTCATGCATGAGTATCCCAGGCCGGCGGATTCCATTAGTCCATTAGTGCATTACGAAAATATGCGTTCGGGAAAATAGTTTGATCGAAGTCATCCCGGTCGCGGACTTTGTGCCTTCATTAAGACATACCCGCGATAAGACGCGCGAATTTATCGGCTCGTGATCCATTGGAACGCGAATGATCGATCGCGAATAAATTGGGTCATTGTCTAGCGATTTCTAACGTGTACAATGTGAAATAGTGTAATCTATTTCATAATATAATTAAGAGAAAAGTCACCGAAGTTAAATGAAATCGGAACAAATAAATTAACTATTAAAATATCTAAATAATTTTTTTTTTCAACGATATATTTATCTAAATGTTAGCTTTCTTAACAACTTGAATTTTTTCATAGCGAAATATCGATCAACCGCAATAATAACCAACAATACCAACATAATTTTGAACAATTTCCCAAGAGGCCTTTTCGGGTCAGAGAAGCGTGCGTACTTTCTCTTTTCATTTCGAAACTGTTAACGGGGAGTAATATCTGTATCCTTATTCGTCATACAGCGATATTTCAATTAATGCCGAGACTCATCGATTTAACATTGCAAGCGGGGCATGATCGAAAAATTATTCGACCGACTTTTACTCCGGGCAACACCGATAAAAATGATAAAATTGACGTTAATTAATAATATCGAGGTCGCAGCCTTCTCACGGAACGGTATCGCCATCGATATAAGTTTCAATTATAACGCCGGGACATCGTTGCATCATATCTCGTATATGCGCGTCGCTTTTCGTCTCGAAGGAACCGGCGCGGCGGCGACCAATTAAATTTGTCTCCTTGCGTCTCGATCGGTCATTAATCTCCCGCACATCGACATCTCGGGCGTGACATTAATCATTATTACTCTCCTCGCGCCGGAAACCGTCGTAACACGTGAAAGTTGACACGCGGTGATTTGTCTTAATTAACGATTATTTCACGGATTTGATTGCATTACCACGCCGAGCGGTGACACTCGCCATAGACTGCTACCGGAACTGCGCTGTAATCCATGCTCAAATTTGTTCGTGGAAATCGCGCAATTAGCTGCGTTGAACGTGCCGCATTTACAATCGTCGCGTTTGTTTTCTCTCAAGAGCAACGCTCTTGGGAAACTCGAGTACGTCGTCCGATTTAACATTTTTTTGTTTTGTTTTTTTAACGAGTTAATAATTAGAGAATTTGAGTTTGTAGCAATTCTTCGTCGCAACATCCCTTGACGCATTTTACCGTGCATTCGTATGTACAACTCAGTTTCTCCTTGGCTGCAAACGAATGAATCGCTTCCAAAATGATTCGCATTTTTCAGCGATACGCAGCCATCTTGTCACATATATTACACGGCGGATAATCACATACGTTTGCGAGAATTATATTTACGATTTTCTCGGAGATAACTATAATTGCGCTCGCAATCCGCTTTGCTTGCTAGTCATATAGCTATATTATAAACTCGGGCGGGGATTATACGTATATATATGTATGTATGCATATTCTCGACGCGTACACAGTTTTTAAATAAATTCTGCTTCACCATAATAGATTACGTAGAAACACAAAAGCCGGTACGTAACGATATAACACCCGTTGGATCAGCCGTGGAAATAGTGTTTTGTTTCGGATTATAATCAACGGAGGAGAAGTCTACACACGAGGTAAACTTTTCTGACTGGCTTATGCCACGCCATCCGTATATATACATATATGCAGGATGTCTGTGTATATATCTTGATGATAAACCGACGAAGCGATAAATTTTTTTCAGTGGAAAAAGTATTGTACGTAGCATTTATCGAAACGCTTCAGTTAAATCAAAATATTAACAGGAGTTCTTGAGAGAGTAGTATTAATATTCGATTATTTGAAAATACAACACAGTCTGTTAAGCAACAAATGAGCAACATTACTGTTAACACAGTCATTAATTTGATTTTTGCGTCTTCGTATTTTTCAAAACTATATCTCTCTTTTCAGACTGAAAATATCTAGTAGAGTTGTTTTTGAATTGAGTTTCGATGATTTACTCAACCTATTAAACTATATTCTATAGTTAATTTCTTTTTTATTTATTTTCTTTGTTATGCTGTTAAAAAACTTTTTTGCCTTTTAAATGCATGAAGCACGATCAAAATGGACAATTGAATCAAAAATCGTCGTTTTTGTTTATATTGAATATTCGTATGTTCGAATATAAAAGTAAAAATGAAAAAAAGAATGCCTCCCAGAATGTAATTTTATACCTCTTACAATTAGAGAACTGTGTCTTTCCTGTCCGTTGCGTACCGCGAGTATTGTGACATATACAGCATATCGCGTTGTCATTTATCGTGTGCGAGGTCGCGTATCATACGGGGACGCGCATGTGAAAAGTTGTTGCGCGTGTTATTAACCATACGGGACGTAAAACGCGGCTAGATCAGCTGGCCGTGCGATAAATGTCATAATACGTCTGCGGCCATTGTGTGTTAACATTATGTTGCGGACAGGACAACAACGTGATGAGGCCACCAAAAAAAAAAAGACGAAATATTACTCACATCATGTGCGTAATAAATGCCTTATACCGTTCCCTCAGGTTTTTGGTTTTTTCGGCTTTATTAAAAATGGGAAAAAGAGTGAAAAGAATTTAAGCTATTCGGAAATTCTTCAGCTACGACATTCATACACGTGCGATTAATGGTGAAATGAGGAATTTAGATTAGGTAACGTAAAATATTATATCAAGGATTTGGAAGAAAAAAAAAACACAAATTTTTCACAGATTTGTATAGTTTGTCACGCGCAATCAAGCTTAAGTTCGTACTCGTCAATTAGATTACCGTCAGAACTCCGACAGTTCGAAGGACATCATTATTCTCGTGACTGCGAGCCCGAGAGATTCGGCTATTCTAATTTCGCAGTCGCAATTAGAAGCCAGCAGTGGAAACTTCGAGCCGACCGGAATCAAGGAAGCGGCGTCTTACCGCAAAAATAAACCGCCGTTAATTACGAGCTAATGAGAAGTCGTGGGTGGCGGGCGGAGGTGGGAAAAGTTCGGCCCGTTTCACGGAAGGTCGCCCACTTTCAACAATTTGCGATCTGAATTCGTCGACTTTTCCGACGTCTCGCTTCCCACTCTCCCCGACGAAATTACGTAGCAATAATCTCGAGCTTCTCAGGTCGTCCGCTAATTGCGCTACTCGCCCCGAGTTTTATCGGCGATAATCTCCCGTTATCGGTACCTTCAGAAGTATAATAATCTGGTAACTTAGATGCGGATCTAAAATATTTATAATGGACAGATAACGTAGTAATTTCAGCAACTTTTTTTTCTGATTTAATGTTGCATTAAAAAGAATGACAGTTGCTCAATTCTTATTAACGCTAAAAATAAAACGCTAAAAACCTGTCTTTGGTTGTTTTACAAGGAAACGAAGATAGATCGTAAAAGTGACATTTTAATAAGACTAGATAGGTGAAGTTAGGTAAACATGAGATCAACAGGCTGATGAATGTTCTACCGTCCACATACTCAAATAAAAAAAAATTACACAGTAAATTGAAAGATCTTCCTATCATTAATCATCGCTAAGATCCGATCACGAGAGTAGTAGAGCAAAATGAAACAGATTGTGCAACAAAACTACAGATGTCCGGCCGGCTAATGGCAAAGCTGGTTAACCTAATCTCGGGCTCGTTATCGTCGTCTCGTAAATCGCCTCGTTACGATTCGAGTGCATCTGTAATCGCGTGATATTGTCGGACACGCTCCTGCGTCAGCGAGCGAGAATCTTCGGGCGTGAGACAAACGTCTATTAATAGGCGGATGCGCAGCTCGCCCAATCCGAATATGAATCAAGGATGCGTCGATAACGGCCAGCTCTCGAGAGAGGGAGAAAGATAGAGAGAATTTACACTGGGAGAGACAGGTTTTATCTCGTGGGAGCCAAAAGTATCCGGTAGTATCCGATAGATTTTTTGCCAGAAGTGTTGGTTGAAAATACAGTATCTATATTTTCCGCGTTTTCCCTGAAAACGAAGGCACAATTTTGCTGCAATTTGCAGCGATGGATACGCCGGACGAGCGTACTCGCCGCTTATTAAGTAATCTGCATTTTTTTACTTTTTGATGAAAGTAAATGCACTCTTGAAGTTGACTCTCCGCGGGATAAAAGCTCTTTTACGTCTGTTTACATGAGTAGCTCATTCCCATCTGCGTATTTTGCATTTCTGTAGGAAATGAGAGACTAACAGGATGGTTAATATTCGATTCTATTAGTTCAGTAAACTCGATGGGACGCGCCTGTTATATTTTGATAAGCTTTTTATGTCAATTGTATTTCGTATTTTAGGATCTAGGACAAATCAACGCGTGGGAGTACGTTGACACTTGTGTCTTATTGCGACCCGCACACAACCCACACTTTCCAATGAAATTTCAGTGAATGACGTTTTT